>JAGSMP010000813.1:0-248866 GCA_029286625.1 Parnassius orleans | reverse complement strand
GACATAGTTTTGGGAAATTCGATGATGCCTGTATGAATAATACAAAATCTTTAAACACGTAATATTTGAAAAGGGCTACATACTCTTAAAGCAAAACCTAAATTTCTGTAAGCCTTACTTTACTATACTCTCAATATGCTCCGTAAATAGTAATTTTGCATCCATAATAATGCCTAAATCTTTAACGGAATGTGATTTATTTATTTTAACATGGTTAATTTCATAACAAAATGTGACATTTTTTCTGACGTGTAAATGATATATAATGACACTTATATATATTCATACATACACTTATCTATATTATACGATTTTGAGCGTAATATTCGCTTGATTTCGATGAGATCAGATTGAAGATTGATACAATCAGTATGATTTTAATCCTCATGTATACTTTTGTGTCATCTGCGTACATTAAGTATTTTGCATAATGTAAGCAAGTACCAATATCATATAAATAAGTAGAGCAACGGTCCTAAGATTGCGCCTTGGGGCAAGAGGCTCTCGACCAAAAGTCACTCCTGAGCCTCCTCACTACTGGGATCACCATTTGGTTCCTAAAGACCGGATCCACAGACCCGAGCAAATACCGCCCCATAACCCGTCTACCTACCATATACATAGACATCCGTTTTGAGCGCGAGAATCACTCGTCACCTGAACGCAAATCAGGTGATGTCGCGCGCTCAAACGGATGTCGGGGCGGTGGTCGGAACCAAGGAACCACCCTCATTGACGCGGTCATTGGCAAGGTGGCTAAACGTAACTGTCGGAACCTCTCCGCCGCCTGGATAGACTACAAAAGGCATCTGACCTGTGCCCACATGGCTTAAGAGGGTCTCGAGCTGCGTACAAGGTTAACTGTACAGTTCGAGACTTCCTCGGCAGTGTATGGGGCAGTGGAGTACGATCCTTTGTCATCTAGGCGAGCGGATGACGGCTGCGGAGAACCACATAAGGATAAGAAGGTATCTCCAGGCGATTGTTTGAGTCCAATCTGTTTTGCCTCCCTGAACCCTCTCAGTACCTTACTGGAGGACTCCGGAGGATTTCAGCTTCGAAAGGAGGTACAAAAGTGACCCACCTTTTCTATATGGATGATCTCAAATTATTCGCCTCCAGTCGCTCCCATCTTATGGAATTGCTAAACATCACTTGTGATTGTAGTAATTCTATTAGAATGGAGCTGGGGACGGATAGCGTGCGGTCCTCCATGTTGAAAGGGGAAGAGTTGTTAACTTGAGGGCATAGACTTATCTATGCCCATCAACATAAGGACCCTTTCTGAGGCTGAAACATACCGATACCTGGGTATGTCACAGAACATCGGTATCGATGAGGCGGGTATGAAGCAGTCAGTTTGCGATGTGTTTTATGCACGCTTGACCAAAGTGCTTAACAGCCTTTTGTCCGGGTGAATAAGACACACGCATATAACGGTTGGGTCATGCCTGTTCTCATATATACCTTGGCATACTTAGGTGGACTCAACTGAACTTAACGCCCTGGATAGAAAAGTCCAGACTACTATGACGTCCCATAGGATGCATCACCCGAGATCGTCGATTATGAGGCTGTACTGCCGCGGAAACATGGTGGGCGTGGCTTTTAAGCGCGCTTACCATGCATAATCGCGAAGTGTGCAGCCCGTAATTACTTTCTGACGAGATCGGATGATCCATTCTATAGGACGTCATTTCTGTGATAAAGGACTTACCTCTATCCTTGGCCAACGAGCAATGTGACCCAGCAGTACAGAGCACTTCCGACCGGGAGACCGTATGGAAGGAGAAGGAGCTCCACGGGAGGTTCTACAAGGCTCTACATGTGCCTTCGTAGACACAGTTGCCTCCTCCACTGGCTGGCGTTTTGGTGACCTTTGGGGAAACCGAGGGTTTAGTCTGTGCGATACAGGATCAGGTTATTAAGACCAACAACTATCGGAGATACATCCTAAGGGATGGCACCGTCGACATCTGTCGAGCTTGTCGCCATCCCGGTGAGTCACTTAGGCATGTCATCTCCGGTTGTTCGGCGCTTAACTCTGAGTACTTGCACAGGCACAACTTAGTAGCCAGAATTCTACACCAGGAGCTCGTTTGAAATACGGTCTCGTGGACTGAAATTGCTGTATTACAAGTACTTGCCGGAAGCTGTGCTCGAAATGACCGCGCCAGGTTTCACTGGGACCGAGCCATCATCACAGACAGGACTATTCTTGCGAATAAGCCTGATATTGTGCTGATGGACCGGGCACAGTCAAGATATTTTTGGTCGACATCACCATTCCAGATGACGAGAACCTCGTGAAAGCCGAAACAGATAAGCGAACAAAATATCTGGACCTGGCTCACGAGGTGACCGACATGGGGTGGACTGCCGACCGAAATTATACCTGTAGTCGTCTCTGCGAATGGTTAATCCCAGTCAGCCTCTCGGTCATCTGAGGCGACTGGGACTCCGTGACGGACCGCTCCAAGCTCAAATGCAGAAGGCGGTGCTCCTCGATACCGCCCGCATCGTCCGCCGGTTTCTCTTTCTTCTAACCCTCGGCTGTTTGGTCTCCCTGCCGAGGGTTTCCATCTGTTGGGTTTATTTATTTATGTATTATTTATTTATTTATGTTAGTATATTAAATATATATTTATGTTTATTTATTATTTTTAAAATATTTATTCAGCCCAACCAGATGAGAATACTATATAAATACCCCAAAATAATAATAATAATAATAATTTATTTTCATCAAAATGTGAAGGAAGTGCTGTTGGCAGCTCAAGAATGCTGGCAAAATTGATGTCAGTTGCTTGCCACCCGTATTTTATAATGATAATTTGATCCTGTTCTCTGCCTGGGTAAAAAACCTGATCTATACATGGACAAAACGTTGAACTGGGAAAACAAGTTACTGAGGTCAGCCGTAAATTCACTGCTACCTTAAGATTGCTCTACCGTCTGAAAACTCTTACTCAGACTTGAACCAAAATCTTTCAATAAGCTTGAGCGCCATCTTAATGACTCCATCAGGTTTATTTTCGGCCTTCGAAAATATGACAATATCTCTCAATTTTGTATTCGCGTTAAATAATTAACATCTGAGAAAGGCACTTCCAGAATATTGTCTGTTCTCACTCCATTTTAAATGATTTGTCCTCCTCTCTACCTTAAATAAAAATTTCAATACCTTTCTCCAACCACGATAAGGTACTTCGCTCTTAACTAATCTAAAGATTTCAGTTCCACCCATTTTACTGGCTTTATAGGCAATTCTTTTACTGTTCAGGCTACACCACTCTGGAACCATATACTCATATATTAATATATACATTGCATATAATACATATATACATATTCACACACATAAATGCATACAGAAATACATATACATACATAACATGTCTGGAGAAAGGTAGCAGTACTAAATTGACATTATACTGACGACATTGTTTTCGAAAGACGTACACGGACCAATCTTTTGAAGGCTGTTTTTGGTGCTTGATATATGTATTAAGGATAATTGTTATGTATGGATTGTTATATATCTGTTTGTATTCAATTGCATATTTTATTTTCATGGCGGCGGTAGTCATTTACCATCAGGTGAGCCGCATGCCTCGTTTGCCCCTCTCCTATAAAAAAAAATTAGTTTGTCATCTACCACCATACTGCCACTAATTTCACCACGCCATGGGTTGACTGGCAAAGAATGCTAACTGGCATTAAGTCCACCATTTGTAACCTTTATATTTAATATAATGAAGTTTTTAATATAAAATGAATAAATAAATAAATACAAATAACATTATTTTCAGTTATTTTAGAACGAAATTTCTCATTATTTTTATTAACGTGTTTTGTATGATAATTGACAAGCTAGAAGTTAACCTTTCACTGAGAAAGTTATATAATAACAAAACCTACTGCTCACCGGCGTAGAAGTTTTAAAATAAAATTACTTATATTAATGCCTTCGTCTAAGTTATTTACGTTTTCAATCGTAAAGTTTTAAACAATCTAATCACTATAAAGTTAAATGAGCCAAGGTTAAGGAACTAAGCGTTAGCTGCAAATTTTACAGGACGCGAGCAACCCGGTTCTATTTTCACCGGCACTAATGATATTGTTAATTACAATTTTAAGTGCCGATTCACCACGTGCTCGGCGGTAAAGGAAAATATCGTAACAAAACCTGCATATCTGAAATATAAAAATATTTTATAAATACGAGTATTTTCATCTATCAGTTATGCAAGTTTCCTAACGGTATTTTCCTTCAACGCCGAGGACGAGGTAAATTAGCATTTAGAATTGCAACTAACAATTTTATTGACGCTGGTAGGGATCGAACCCAGGTTGCTAAGGTATGTGATACTTTTGCGCTTAGCACTTGAGCTACCATTGCTATAAGTATTTAAAAGAAGAGAATTCATAAAACAAAAAATCACAAACGAAACTATTTGAGAAAGCTTCTTATAAGGTACACAAAGGGAAATTAATAGACGCAAAAAGATAGGTAGTGTTCATATAATTGAAAGTGCTCTAGTTGTTTGTGATGCGCGAACAGTTTTGTGTGAATAATGCAATATGCAATTATACGTGTATCTGGGGAACGGCAGTGAAAATTTTATAAGGCGATTGAGTTTTGGTCTTCATTTTTAAAATCTTCTTCGTCATCACCAAAAGTCTACCGCTGTGAACGGTCCTCCTTCGTTATTGTATCCTATTCGGATTTGCCTCAACCGTCACGATTAGCAGGCGGATTGGCAATCGTAGTAAAAGACGTCTCGCACCTTTGACGTTCCTGCTCGTCACTAACCTGGGGTTTTACGTTATGTAAATGAAATGGTTATACCGCCATCTATAGGTAGCTCAAGCGTTTTCTTCCATATCCAATAGTCGCCTTTTGCGATATCACGGTAAGACATGAGGCGATGAATGTTCTTACGCGGTCACCTGCAATCTCACCTCAATGTCTGTCTGTCTGTCTGTTACGTAGTCAATTGAATTTTGGCATGGAATCTTAGGTGTGCATAAAATGCACTTGACAGTATTTTTATTTTTACTATCAGTGTAAATCATACTTATAAATATTTAATTATTTGTATATCACAAAGGAACATACAGTCCACCTGTTGATAAGTGGATGTTGTGGCCAATATCGCGCCTACATCTATCCTCGAATCAGAATCAAAATACAGATGCGTCATCTTCCTGAAAACTTAGTGAATACAAAGCCTAAACTAAGAGTGAAAAAGAACTTAAATTCACCTGATGGTAAGTGGCTACTGCAGCCCATGGACACCTGCAGCAAACTTTAAACAAAAAAGAATACAGATGTCACCATTGAGATTTTTGATTGTCACAACTGAGGACTCAGATGGAATGCCTCACAACCTGTATTTACTCTAGCCCTCTTTAGCCTTCAGACGGGTACACAGCAGTGCAAGCGCAGTTATTTGGCGAAAACGTAGATAAGAAATTGATACCCACCCTGACTCCTAGGCAGAAATGGAGTCCTAGTCACCTGAAATTTCGAAACTTAGACACGAATAGCATTTTACCATATTCTGTACTAAGCAGATGAAACAACATTTGTCACGATCCCACATATTATGTCACGACCCTTGGCCGGCCTTTCCAGACTATTAATTCTACTTCATTATCTCTTCGCTATAAGGTAGACATGACTACTCAGCTTAAAATATTTTACCTATACGGCGCTAGAAAAATATCTTTATAGGCACTTTTTTCGCATTGTATTAAATCAAAAACTAGGGTTCGGTATTTCACGATTGTACCGCCATCTTTCGGAAAATATCAGATTGTTTTGACATTGTTTATAATTACTTCTTACAGCAACCACAGGACGAAATGTGTCCTACGCCCACTACAATGAATTATTTGTAGATAGCAAAATGAAATTATACATCTGAGAACATCACACCTTAATGATTTCTTATATTTACGCGAACACTACACATTTAAATAAAACTAGTTTTACGGATTTTCTCGCGTATATGAACTTATTTATATTCCTGAGGTTTCGAGTATTTATATACTTATTTAAATCACACCTTAAGTTGAAGCTAACGTCGTTCCGTAAGAATAGAATAGAATAGAATAGAGTAGAATAGAATAGAATGGAATAGTATATAATAATATAAATAATTTTTATTCAATATAGATTACATGTGTAATTCTTATTGAAAGACATTTTTACTTTACCACTGTTCGAAAAAACCTCTGTCCTGGGAAGAACCAGCAAGAAACCCAGCGGGACTTTTTTAAAATAAATTTTACATTAATGGTTGTACAAACTATTTACATAATTTATTTTAGAAACTGCTTGAAGCGACCACCTCATTCCCAGCGGTTATTATCAACCATGTATTTCATCATCAGCTTAACAAAACATTTAAACTTGGCAAAAGAGAGAGCTCTGTACACTTTCCGGGACCTTGTTGTAATAGCGTATACATTGTCCCAAGAATGAATTACTGACTCTGGAGTCGAGAAACTGGTATCACTAGCTTGTGTTTGTTCCTAGTGTTTACAGAGTATATCACTTTTACTACAACTACCTTTTTTTTGTGAACATACATTAAATTTTCGTAAATATACTGAGAGGCCAAAGTTAATATATTTATTTTTTAAATTTAAATTTATCTCTAAGAGACTCTCTCGGTTTTAGGTAGTAAATAGCTCTAATGGTCAAATTTTTAACATTCGATGTTGTAAATTTAATACATTTAGTTTTATTTCCGTTTATTTGTAGATTATTAAAGTTAAGCCAATGCACTAATTTTGATATAGCATTATTCACTTCGTCACATTTAAATGATTGACGTTTAAGTTTAAGAAACCGAATTGACTTTATGAAGTAATTTATTAATATTAAAGAAACTTAACATCTGATCTAAAATTATTTTTTCAAAAATTTTACTAAATGTTGGTAGTATAGAAATTGGTCTAAAATTATGGGACTAATGTACTATCAGATTTAAATAAAGGTATGACTTACTATGTTTCATTAAATCATTTTATTTTGTTTAAATCTTTATTGCACATAAAATGTATACTGTTGGCCTTTAAGAATAATGTGCCAATCAACGAGAAACATAATCAGGTGCCATAAACATGAAAATATAAACATAAATATAATGTTTATATAAATATAGTGCAGGGTGGCTTTACTAAATAAAGTGAGTAAGAGATGCAAGAAGTCGAAGGGATGCAAGTGCCTTAAAACCATTGTTTGTGGCAACCAGTAGGGGAGGTAATGTATTTATTTTATATTTCACCATCATCGCATCATTATTTTTATTTGAAAGCTGGTGCTTTATGTGGTCTCATATAAATTTGATCAGGTCTGACTAATAGTTTTTGGTTAGCCGCATGCACGTTATCTCTTCTATAAAGTCCGCCGCGCTGCCCCATCGCGTGGACTTTACATATCTTCGAAATATATTTATTTAATTCTCAGACATACAGGTTACCTCACGATGTTTCCTTTATCGCCAAGCATGTGGTAAATCAGTTAAAATTGCAATTATCAATTTAATTAGTGTCGGTGGTGATTGAACCCGGGTTGTTCGCGTACTTCAGCGAGCGCTTAGACATCTTTTCTTCCATAAAACATGCGTGACTGTCGAAACACTCTGTTGGAACGAAGTTCATTTTAGTATATTATTATTGATAAACGTATTATATTATTGATTAAATACAAATAAATGAATTGGCAGTCATTTAAAATAAAATAATATTTCTTCATGGCAAGATAAGAAAAGTGCGAGGGAGATGGATATTATTCCATCTCGCTTCCTTATAGCCACCAAGGCCGTCGAAACTACGTCAGAAGTGGTCGTGACGGAAAAAATTCACACTTTTTCTCACCTAGCCCCCATCCGCCAAATTGTACTGTCCGATAAGAAACTTCGTACCAAAAAAATATTAAAGGCGGATAATAGGATTAAAAATTATTTATGTGAAGTCATTCAATAAAACACGATAATTTGAGAGTGACTTGCAGTAAGCGTAATGGTTTTAATGGAGCATTTTATCGCGGATGTTGCCACAATTTTTGTTTAAACCTAGGATGTTTCTAAATAGTTTTAAAATATTACAGTATAAAACGAGCTAAGAGTTCACCTGATATTATGACTACTGAAGCCTTTGCACACCTGGAAGCAAAGTTTAACAAAATAGAAGAAATATTACGGTACTGAGCCACCTGCATCTATCGACTGGCTCAAGATCGTACTTTGTGGTAATCTATGGAGGAGGCTTATGTTTAGCAGTGGACTTGTACTGTAGTATGGGCTGTAGTAATAGTAGTAAAGAAGATAGAGTAAAATATCTCACAGCCTGTAATTATAACTCTGGGCACAGACTTCTTATTTTTGAGAGGGTGATAGGAGTAATCAGTTCGGCGGACTCTCCTGAGCGTCTTAGGACTTCATGTATATGAAACATTTTATTCCTCTGACATGCAGGTTTCTCACGATGTTTACCTTCACTGAGGTGGTTACTACATCTTCCGACCACCAACAATAAGAGACGATGCGCTGCGTCATTTATAGTTACGCAAAACCTATGCTCAACTCCTTTATACGCACTTACGCACACCTTTCTTCTTTCTTTTTTAACAGCTCCTTAAAGTTCACTTGGACGCATACATATGCAAAACGATGTTGTTGTGTGTGGTAGGTATGTATGTGAGTTAGTTTTCTCACAAGAGGTTTACAATGGTTTTGGCTTGTTGGAACTTGAAATATACGCAGCACTGTGTTTTTGGTCTGAGATGGAAATTTATAATTTGAAATTGTAATTAAAGTTTAATTAGTGCACGCGGAAGTCAAACTGGTAGCTCGCATACTGTGAAATTAACGGCGGGCGTTAAGCCTGAGCTACCATGGCTCTTCAAGAATACGTCCATACGAGTCAAGCCGCGGCGGAAACGAAGTTCTAACTACTTAGTAGAATTTGTTAGATTTGATTGCGACCGTGTAGAGGCGGTGTAAGAATATCCACTATTCCATTTTTTTGACACCGATAAGACCGATATCCTATAGAAGCGAAACATAAAAGGACCAAATAAACTGGTATGATCCAACAAATTACTAATAATGTGGCGTCTGGGCAATCAAGTCTCACATGCGACCTAATTAAACGGCTAAAACGGTCACGTAGATTCAATGGCTTCATTCAGTAAATTAGCTTTTAATCTTGTGTTAAGCTGAGTCAAAATATTTACTTTTAAGTAGTTTTTTCCCGCGGCTTCACTCGCATGGACTTAAGTATTATACCAATTTTTTTTTATAACACTGAAGTGACAAAGGAACTTCAATAGTCCACTTGATTACGTAAACAAAATTTAAGCTATAACTAATTTACTGGGTGGCTAAAAATACAATCGGAAACTGAGTACGAAAATTATAAGTATATATGAGAATTTTTTAATTCATTATTTCGTGTTTATAAAAAGAATATAAGATGAACTGTCATTCGTATTAAATTTTTGAGACTATTTATCCGACTACGCAAAGATATTTGCAATTTTGGGAGTAATTAAAAATCAATTAACGATGTTAAATTTAGTTCATCGGTAGATGATCATTGGTGTATTGTACTGAAAGTGGAAACATAATTTTGCTAGATAGCCACATTTTTTTTTTATAGTAGAGGGGCAAACGAGCATGCGGCTCACCTGATGGTAAGTGACTACCGCCGCCCATGAACAACCGCAACACCAGGGAACCAGAGGAATTGCAGATGTGCTGCCGGCCTTAAAAGGAGTAGGCTCTTTCTTGAAGGTCCCAAGTCGTATCGGTCCGGAAAATCGCTGGTGGTAAACTATTCCATAGGAAGTTGTGCGAGGAAGAAAACATTCTAAATCGCACAGTGGTGGACCGCCAATCATCCAGATGGTGTGGATGGTATCGAGTTCTGCCGCGATGTGCGTTCGTGAAATGTGGCGGCTGGGATTAATCCGAACAATTCTCAGAGCACTCCCCGTGGTAAATACGAAAGAAAATGCAAAGAGATGCAACATCTCTTCGCAGCGCCATGAATCGAGCCGATCGAAAGGACTCGGTCGTCGACGATTCGAGCCGCTCTGCGCTGGATGCGGTCAAGGGAAGGAGCTGGCACTGGGGGCCCCAGCCCAGATGGGAACAGTATTCCATGTGAGGCCGAACCTGCGCCTTGTAAAGTTGCAGGCGTTGTGCCGGCATGAAATACTGTCCCGCCTGCTGAGCACGCCAAGCTTTTAGAGGCCAGTTTGGCCTTCCAAGTGACCGCGAAACTGCACGTCACTCGATATGTCGACGCCGAGGATTCCGATACTGGCTGAGGCAACAAGGCGAGTGCCTTGAAACTGAGGAGATACGACAAAGGGTTCTTTTTAGCGGTAAACGCGCAAACTTCAGGTTCTGAGGATTAAACTGGACTAGATTTAGTCGCCCCAATCCGAGACTTTGTTCAGCAAAGACTCGACTTCAGACACAAGTTTGTTCCGGTACTCGGCGACGTTTTCCCGAGAAATATTCGCACGGCCGGTGATAGACCATCACCAGTGCTGTCATCCGCATAGCAATGAATGTCGCCGGTTTGCAACATATCATTGATATGCAGAAGAAACAGCGTTGAGATAGCACGCAGCGTTGAGGAACAACAGCGTTGATAGGCTTGTAGTCGGAGCATGCACCATCTACAACGACCTTTATGCTTCGATCTGCAAGAAAGCTGGTGATCCAATTGCATTCCGGGAAGTCCATAGAAGGAGCTTTGAAAGAAGCGCTTTGTGCCAAACCCGATCGAAGGTTTCGCAATGTCCAAACTAACGACCAATGCCTCCCTGACTCTTCTGCCTCCGCCCATCTATGAGTCAGGTAGACCAGAAGATCACCAGCTGATCGACCTCGACGAAAACCGTATTGGCGGTCACTAATCAGCTGGTGATCCTCAAGGTACCGCATGAGCTGGCAGTTTATAACGGACTTCATTATTTTGGAGAACAAGGGGTGATGGCGATAGGCCTGTAGTTGGACGGGTCTGAGCGGTCGCCTTTTTAGGGATCGGTTGACAAAAGCTGTCTTCCATGATTTCGGGACTACACCTAGGAGTAGGAGTACCGGGAAAACGCGTTAGAACCGGTGCCAACTCCGAAGCACACGTCCTCAGCACAATTGGGATTCCGTCAGGCCCACTCGACTTGTGGATATCCAGGAGAGGAGTGCTTTGCGAACCGAGCGCTGTGAGAACCGCACATCCAGCATGGAGCACTCACACCGCGGGATGGTCGGCGGGTGTTCCCTGTCATTAAGAGTCGAGTTGGACGCAAAAGGGAACCTAAAGGTCGGCTTTCTCTTTTGCGGCGTGGGCCAGTGAGTCGTCCTCTGTGCAGAGATGGTAGTGATGGCTTACAGAAATTCCTTGGACAGCCTTGGCGAGAGACCAGAATGCACGGGTTCCCGAAGGAAGGCGAATTAGTTTCTCGCCAATTCTGCCTATGTACTCTGGCTTTGCTTTGGCAATATTTATTTATTTATTTATTTATTTGCTTCTTAGTATGTATGTTACAAGATATACTGTTAAATACTATGCATACACACTAAGTCTCTAATGGAGACATGCAAATTTATTTATTCTTAGAAATTATATTTATACAAAATTAACACATCAAAATCAATCATTATTAAATCATTAAATTAGCAACAACAAACATAACTCTTTGAAGTTATACTTTTTAAGCATGCTGGTGTTTACATCCTGAGCCGCCGAAGCCTCAGCCCAGGCCTGATAGCACTCCTGCTTACCGCGTAATGCAGTCTTACAGGAGCGACCAAACCAAGGCTGAGATCTGCCTCCGATGGGTACCACAGATGATGGAATAAATAGTTCCATTCCTGTAGCACCACATCAGTGACAGAGTCAGCAACAGCGCTTGGATCATCCGGCGAGAAGCAAACCCACCCCATGGGTGACCGCATTCCGTCCCAATCCGCCGACCTGTAATGCCAAACACAGCGGCAACCTGCAGAACGCAACCGCGAGGGAGCGTGAGTGGCACCACACCGGATCAGACAATGGTCCGAAGAGCCGAGAGGGGCATCGACGGAAACCTGATATCCGTCCGGATGAGAGGTCAGCAGAAGGTCCAACAGGAAGGTGTATGATCCTTCACATCTGGAATCCGCGTAGGCGAAGTAACCAGCTGTGCCAGACCATATGCCAAGGCAATTCATAAACAGATCTCCGCATGATCGGTTAAACGTGATCCAGCCATTCGGCGTGGTGGGCGTTAAAATCGCCAAGGATCACGATCTCTGCGGATGGGACCTGTTGGCAAGGAATCTGTAGCCATTTGGACGTGGTCGATGAGTCGGTCTGTTTCGGCATTACCGCTATGGGACCTATAGAGGCACCCGTAGACGCGCGGATGGTCGTCGCTATTCACGCGTAGCCAAAGGATGGACAGGTCCGAACCTTCAAGACTGCCGAGGCGTCGAGAACAGATGTCCTCTGACGTATACGCAAACTCCAGCCCGAGGCACAAAGGAGTGTTCCAATTTGTACCCGGGTAGGAGAGATACGAAGTATCAGCCGGAGAGGACACCCGTGTCTCGGTCAGAAAGAGCAAGGCCGGCTTCGCTGTCTCGATGGTAGTGGACGGCGTTTAGGTTCGAGTGAAGTCCCTGATGTTGCAGAACCACGGATAGCGTGGCAGGGGTCGCCTTGGTCTTGTTGCTCAGTTTGCCCCGAGCAGTTATTGTTTTGAGCGGAATTTTGCCTCCAGAATACGTGGGCAGCCTGAGCACCCACGCTCAGGAGTGAGTAGCATGGTCGTGATGCTCAGCGAGGATTCTCCAGGGTGCTGGTACCTCCTGGGGTAGTCTAAATTTAATTCCGCTACCATGTTGATGGGGAGAATTGGGCTCCGGTCACCTGCACTCACCAGACGAAACGCAAAGCAGAGCTTCCACTCACACCGGTATTCTGTGAGGTCGTGGTACTCAACCCGGCTCGAGCCGGCTCCATACGTGCAACAGCAAAAGCTGCTGCGTGGTTTCACCACCGTTTACACATAATATTAATTCTGTGTAAATTAAAAAATGCCACCAAAACATAAATTTGGAAAACTTCACTACGAACGATGTTCAGGATTGTCGATTTCGCCGAAAATTTGGGGCTTTTTTTATATGCCTAATGACGTAGGGCTAGCGCAAGGGAGTTCGTGAGTTCGAATTCTGCTAGAGTTCGTGCTCGAATTTAAACGGGATCAAGTATTTTTATATTTATTTTTTTCTTGGTATTCTAGCCCACACGGCTACACAGCTGGGCTAAAATAAATAAAAATAAAGTAATAAGAAAATAAGAAAGTTTTGTTTGTGAAGTTACATACATTTTTTATAAAAGAGGGGCAAACGACTGCCGCCCATGAACAAATGCTACACCAGGGGAATTGCAGTGTGGCCAGCCTTTTAAAATGTTTGAGTATTAGATTTGAACGGGTGCCAACTCCTGCTCCATTAGCAGTCCTTAAATCAGCTTCAGCTTCAGCTGATATCAAATAAAAACGTCAAACGTTCCTATAACTGTCATTAACTATAGCACTTTTCAGTCCTTAACAACTCCATAAATATAATAGGCTTACTGATTTAATTAGTATTCTAGATATTTAATAGTATTAGTAGTTACAGACATGAATATAACGAGTGTCCAAGTCTTATAAGGCCAAAGTAAAAACAAGCTTTGGCATCCGACAGATGGCGGAATAACCATCTCCACCTATGTCAGGCCAAAATATCCAGATCTGTGATGGCTGCAGCGTTACAGGTGCGACGTGTTCGATACTGCGATCGCCAACCCGCTTGCCCAGCGTGGCGATTAAGGCAAAACCTCCCAATGGTAAGCACCAAAAACACGGCCCCTAGTCTGGCCGTCCCTATGTACCTGACCGTGGTGGCAGTCATGGCAACTGTGGGACAGGGGTAGGAATCCCCGGAGAGGGCAGGATACCACCACAAACTGACCTGGCGACGTACAATGAACGAACTCTGCGGCACGACGAGAACATTGCAGAATTAGAAGAGTTGAAAATGTAAGGGCATGTTCTGGGATTGAGTGAAGTTCGAAGAGAGGAGAGGACACTAATCCTAGAATCAGCCACCTACTCTACTATCACGAGGGACATGATCTTCCCAGTGTGGAGTGGGCTTTCTCGTCAATAGAGTTCTCCGTGACAACATTTTGGAAATCTCCAGTGTGTCGACGAGGGTAGCGTATCTTGTTTTAAAACTAACTGAAAAATATACTGTAAAAGTTGTACAACAACGACAACAGTTGTACGACAACGTGACGAAAATGAGATCGACTTCATCATGATGGACAAAAAGTACATATTCAGAGATGTCTCAGTGATCAATAGGTTTAATACAGGAAGCGATCACCGACTTATTCGGGGTAATTTGAATATCGATTTCAAGATTGAAAGAGCCCGTCCGGTAAAGTCCACGCTCCGACCAAATTCTTTTCAAACCATAGCGGGATACCAACGTTTCTAATTGGAACTTCCGAATCGATTCGATGCCCCAAACCCACACTGACATTGACGAGGTTCTCACCAGTGTGGTCAAGATCTTAAGGGATGAGGGGAATAGGTTATGTAGTAGGCAACATATAGGCCGAAAGTTAAGCTCCTCAGACGAGACACTTCAGCTTATGCAAAGAGACGTGAGGGAACAACAGCCGCGCCATCAGAACAGCTGGCACTCACCAGAATCGTAAGGAAAGCTGTACGCTCCAATTCAAACCTATTCAAGAGGCAATAGAGCGAAACAAGGGTAGCAAAGTCTTTGCTCGTAAGCTCGGGAGCAGCCACATTACGAAACTAAAACATGCGATGGCAAACCCTCACGTTAAAGCCTGAGATTCTCGCTGAGATCGAAGGCTATTACGGTACACTATATGCCTCCCAAAACCAGCAACCTGACCTGAAATGCGACGATCCCAGAGCCACACTAAACCGCCACTTTACCGACGAGCTGCCGGATATCTATCTGGAGGAGATCGAGTTGGCCTCACGCAACTTAAAATGGAAAAGCCCCAGAGAGACGGAGTTACAACAGAGCTCTGAAAGCGGGCGGACAACCATTGCTAAAAGAGCTCTGTCGAATTTTAACTGCGTTTTACGAGATGGGAGAACTCCAAAGGCGTGGAGCAGAAGCATTACAGTCTTGTTTCATAAGAAAGGCGGCCCATCTCGCTTCTTGAGCCACGTCTATAAGTTGTTTTCGAGGGTCATCACGAATCGACTCGCGCGGAGACTTGATGAATTTCAACCACCTGAGCAGGCTGGGTTTCGAGGCTATGACACCATAGACCACATTAATACGGTGAGGCAAATTATACAGAAGACAAATGAGTATAATCAGCCTCTTTGTATGGCCTTTGTGGACTATGAGAAAGCTTTGACTCATCGAAACTTGGCCTGTTATGAATTCCTTGCAGCGCTGCCGGATTGACTAGCGATACATAGAATTTAAATAGGACGAAAGTAATGTTTAACGGTCACGTCATACCAGATTCGATTATCGTTGATGGTGAGATTCTTGAAGTTGTTCAAGAGTATATCTACCTCGGCCAGATAGTGCAGTTAGATAAAACAACTTCGAGAAAGAAGCCGATAGGCGGATTCAGTTGGGCTGGGCAGCATTCGGGAAGCTTCGTCAGGTCTTTCGTCGCCCATACCGCAAAGCTTGAAGACGAAAGTCTTTGACCATTGCGTCCTGCCTGTACTCACATATGGTGCCGAAACGTGGACACTAACGGTACGACTATCCACAAACTCAAAGTCACCCAGCGGGCGATGGAAAGAGCTATGCTCGGAGTTTCTCTGAGGATAAGATTCGTAACGAAGAAATCCGCCGGAGAACCAAGGTCACCGACATAGCCTTTCGTATTTGCAGACTGAAGTGGCAATGGGCTGGTCACATTCGTCGCAGAAGCGATAACCGTTGGAGTAGGCGTGTTATAGAGAGTGAGACCACGTTTAGGCAAACGTAGTGGGACGCCTTTGCCAGATGGAGCGACGATCTGCGCAAAGCGGCTGGCAGCAACTGGATGCGTAGCCGAAGATCGAGCTAAGTGGCGCGCCTTGGGAGAGGCCTATGTCCAGCAGTGACCGCCGCAGGCTGATGATGATAAGTCTTATAGTTTTATATGGTTCGTACCGAAACATACTCATTGCCTCGCCTCGCCGTCGCCTGTCGCCTGCTGTACACACTGCCTCAAGATTAAAGGTAGTTATGGCGAAAATAATGATAACAGCCTTAACACATTCCACAGATGGATAAAGGTCTCTCATTCTTGAGAGGGTTTATGGTACGAAAGAGTCCGTCCTGTCCTAATGCGTACTAACAGATTACATAAACTCTGCTGGTAAGTGGCCACTGAAGTTAACGGACTGCTGCAGCCAACTCTAACAAAGAAGGCCACAGATGCGATGTCAGCTCTGAGGACTAAGATGGAACAACAATGCACAGACTACATACAACAGAATAAATACATCGTCTTCATTTTGTTCGCTAGAACCTCACTGTTAGAAAGTAGGATGAACCATGCGCCGATGAAGCTGAGGGTGGCATTTGACGAAGACAATGTAACTTGCTCTACTTTTTATAACTTTTTTCTGACATAAAATCCGTTACTAAAATGCATTTTTACATTTCATTAATAATAATTAATCGAGTTTTTATACAGCCCAACGAATTAGTAAGCTGAAGTGGCAATAGACCGGCCATATAGCTCGAAGAACCGAGAACCATTGGGAAGAAAGTTTCACGAGTGGCAGCCTCGCACCAGATGTGGGGCATCCTGCCACTACATGAGTGACGACATTGTTTTCGAAAGACGTACACGGACCAATCTTTTGAAGGCTGTTTTTGGTGCTTGATATGTATTAAGGATAATTGTTATGTATGGATTGTTATATATCTGTTTGTATTCAATTGCATATTTTATTTTCATGGCGGCGGTAGTCATTTACCATCAGGTGAGCCGCATGCTCGTTTGCCCCTCTCCTATAAAAAAAAATTAGTTATTTGTCATCTACCACCATACTGCCACTAATTTCACCACGCCATGGGTTGACTGGCAAAGAATGCTAACTGGCATTAAGTCCACCATTTGTAACCTTTATATTTAATATAATGAAGTTTTTAATATAAAATGAATAATAAATAAATACAAATAACATTATTTTCAGTTATTTTAGAACGAAATTTCTCATTATTTTTATTAACGTGTTTTGTATGATAATTGATGTGTTTAAGTTAACCTTCACTGAGAAAGTTATAAATAACAAAACCTACTGCTCACCGGCGTAGAAGTTTTAAAATAAAATTACTTTATATTAATGCTCGTCTAAGTTATTTGCGTTTTCAATCGTAAAGTTTTGAAAACAATCTCATCACTATAAAGTTAAATGAGCCATGGTTCAGAACTAAGCTCTCGCTGTAAATTACGCGAGAATCCGCGTTCGACTCAACGGCACTAATGATGTTGTTAATTTGCACGGTAGCGATTCACTGATGTGTTGGCGGTGAAGAAAAATATCGTGACAAAACCCGCATATGAAAAATAAAAATATTTTATAAATACTTTCATCTCTCAGTTATGCAAGTTTCTCTAACGGTATTTTCCTTCAACGCCGAGGACGAGAGGTAATTAGCATTTAGAATTGCAACTAACAATTTTATTGACGCTGGTAGGGATCGAACCCAGGTTGCTAAGGTACTGTGATACTTTGGCGCTTAGCACTTGAGCTACCATTGCATAAGTATTTAAAAAGAAGAGAATCCATAAAACAAAAGTCACAACGAAACTATCTGAGAAAGCTTCTCATAATACACAAAGCGAAATTAATAGACGCAGCTAGGTTGTGTTCATATAATTGAAAGTGCTCTAGTTGTTTGTGATGCGCGAACAGTTTTGTGTGAATAATGCATATGCAATTTATACGTGTATCTGGGGAACGGTGAAAATTTTATAAGGCGATTGAGTTTTGGTCTTCATTTTTAAAATCTTCTTCGTCATCACCAAAAGTCTACCGCTGTGAACGGTCCTCCTTCGTTATTGTATCCTATTCGGATTTGCCTCAACCGTCACGATTAGCAGGCGGATTGGCAATCGTAGTAAAAGACGTCTTGCACCTTTGACGTTCCTGCTCGTCACTAACCTGGGGTTTTACGTTAATGTAAATGAAATGGTTATACCGCCATCTATAGGTAGCTCTTAAGCGTTCTTCCATATCCAATAGTCGCCTTTTGCGATATCACGGTAAGACATGAGGCGATGAATGTTCTTACGCGGTCACCTGCAATCTCACCTCAATGTCTGTCTGTCTGTTACGTAGTCAATTGAATTTTGGCATGGAATATTAGGTGTGCATATAATGCACTTGACAGTATTTTTATTTTTACTATCAGTGTAAATCATACTTATAAATATTTAATTATTTGTATATCACAAAGGAACATACAGTCCACCTGTTGATAAGTGGATGTTGTGGCCAATATCGCGCCTACATCTATCCTCGAATCAGAATCAAAATACAGATGCGTCATCTTCCCCGAAGACTTAGTGAATACAAAGCCGAAACTAAGAGTGAAAAAAGAACTTAAAATTCACCTGATGGTAAGTGGCTACTGCAGCCCATGGACACCTGCAGCAAACTTTAAACAAAAAAGAATACAGATGTCACCATTGAGATTTTTGATTGTCACAACTGAGGACTCAGATGGAATGCCTCACAACCTGTATTTACTCTAGCCCTCTTTAGCCTTCAGACGGGTACACAGCAGTGCAAGCACAGTTATTTGGCAAAAAAACGTGTAGATAAGAAATTGATACCTACCCTGACTCCTAGGCAGAAATGGAGTCCTAGTCACCTGAAATTTCGAAACTTAGACACGAATAGCATTTTACCATATTCTGTACTAAGCAGATGAAACAACATTTGTCACGATCCCACATATTATGTCACGACCCTTGGCCGGCCTTTCTAGACTATTAATTCTACTTCATTATCTCTACGCTATAAGGTGACATGACTACTCAGCTTAAAATATTTTACCTATACGGCGCTAAAAATATCTCTTTATAGGCACTTTTTTCGCATTCTATTAAATCAAAAGTAGGATCGGTATTTCACGATTGTACCGCCATCTTTCGGGAATATCAGATTGTTTTGACATTGTTTATAATTACTACAACCACCACAGGATGAAATGTGTCCCACACTCACTACAATGAATTATTTGTAGATAGCAAAATGAAATTATACATCTGAGAACATCACACCTTAATGATTTCATATTTATGAACACTACACATTTAAATAAAACTAGTTTTACGGATTTTCTCGCGTATATGAACTTATTTATATTCCTGAGGTTTCGAGTATTTATATACTTATTTAAATCACACCTTAAGTTGAAGCTTAACGTCGTTCCGTAAGAATAGAATAGAATAGAATAGAGTAGAATAGAATAGAATGGAATAGTATAATAATATAAATAATTTTTATTCAATATAGATTATGTAATTCTTATTGAAAGACATTTTTACTTTACCACTGTTCGAAAACCTCTGTCCTGGGAAGAACAGCAAGAAACCTAGGGACTTTTTTAAAATAAATTTTACATTAATGGTTGTACAAACTATTTACATAATTTATTTTAGAAACTGGAAGCGACCACCTCATTCCCAGCGGTTATTATCAACCATGTATTTCATCATCAGCTTAACAAAACATTTAAACTTGGCAAAAGAGAGAGCTGTACACTTTCCGGGACCTTGTTGTAATAGCGTATACATTGTCCCAAGAATGAATTACTGACTGTGGAGTCGAGAAACTGGTATCACTAGCTTGTGTTTGTTCCTAGTGTTTACAGAGTGTATACACTTTTTTTACTACAACTACTTTGTTTTTAGAACATACATTAAATTTTCGTAAATATACTGAGAGGCCAAAGTTAATATATTTATTTCTTTAAATTTAAATTTATCTCTAAGAGACTCTCTCGGTTTTAGGTAGTAAATAGCTCTAATGGTCAAATTTTTAACATTCGATGTTGTAAATTTAATACATTTAGTTTTATTTCCGTTTATTTGTAGATTATTAAAGTTAAGCCAATGCACTAATTTTGATATAGCATTATTCACTTCGTCACATTTAAATGATTGACGTTTAAGTTAAGAAACCGAATTGACTTTTATGAAGTAATTTATTAATATTAAAGAAACTTAACATCTGATCTAAAATTATTTTTTCAAAATTTTACTAAATGTTGGTAGTATAGAAATTGGTCTAAAATTATGGGACTAATGTACTATCAGATTTAAATAAAGGTATGACTTTACTATGTTTCATTAAATCATTTTATTTTGTTTAAATCTTTATTGCACATAAAATGTATACTTGTTGGCCTTTAAGAATAATGTGCCAATCAACGAGAAACATAATCAGGTGCCATAAACATGAAAATATACAAACATAAATATAATGTTTATATAAATATAGTGCAGGTGGCTCCTACTAAATAAAGTGAGTAAGAGATGCAAGAAGTCGAAGGGATGCAAGTGCCTTAAAACCATTGTTTGTGGCAACCAGTAGGAGGTAATGTATTTATTTTATATTTCACCATCATCGCATCATTATTTTTATTTGAAAGGTGCTTTTCATGTGGTCTCTATAAATTTGATCAAGGTCTGACTAATAGTTTTAGTTAGCGTGGCGCACGTTAGCCCCTCTTCTAAAAAGTCCGCCGCGCTGCCCCATCGCGTGGATCACATCTTCGAAATATATTTATTTATCTCAGACATACAGGTTACCTCACGATGTTTCCTTTATCGCCAAGCATGTGGTAAATCAGCACATAAATTGCAATTATCAATTTAATTAGTGTCGGTGGTGATTGAACCTGGCTGTCTCGCGTACTCACAGCGAGCGCTTAGACATCTTTTCTTCCATAAAACATGTGACTGTCGTGAAACACTCTGTTGAAAGAAGTTCATTTCGTAGTATATTATTATTGATAAACGTATTATATTATTGATTAACAAATACAAATAAATGAATTGGTAGCGTCATTTAAAATAAAATATTATTTTCATGGCAAGATAAGAAAAGTGCGAGGGAGATGGATATTATTCCATCTCGCTTCCTTATAGCCACCAAGGCCGTCGAAACTACGTCAGAAGTGGTCGTGACGGAAAATCTACACTTTTCTCACCAGCCCCCATCCGCCAAATTGTACTGTCCGATAAGAAACCAAAACCAAAAATATTAAAGGCGGATAATAGGATTAAAATTATTTATGTGAAGTCATTCAATAAAACACGATAATTTGAGAGTGACTTGCAGTAAGCGTAATGGTTTTAATGGAGTTTTATCGCGGATGTTACATTTTTGTTTAAACCTAGGATGTTTCTAAATAGTTTTAAAATATTACAGTATAAAACGAGCTAAGAGTTCACCTGATATTATGACTACTGAAGCCTTTGCACACCCGCAAAGTTTAACAAAATAGAAGAAATATTACGGTACTGAGCCACCTGCATCTATCGACTGGCTCAAGATCGTACTTTGTGTAATCTATGGAGGAGCTTATGTTTAGCAGTGGACTTGTACTGGTATGGGCTGTAGTAATAGTAGTAAAGAAGATAGAGTAAAATATCTCACAGCCTGTAATTATAACCTGGGCACAGATGCTTCTTATTTTTGAGAGGGTGATAGGAGTAATCAGTTCGGCGGACTGCCCTGAGCGTTCATGGACTTCACATGTATACGAAACATTTTATTCCTCTGACATGCAGGTTTCCTCACGATGTTTACCTTCACTGAGGTGGTTACTACATCTTCCGACCAACAACATAGAGACGATGCGCTGCGTTCATTTATAGTTGCAAAACCTATGCTCAACTCCTTTATACGCACTTTGCCAACTTTCTTCTTTCTTTTTTAACAGCCCTAAAGTTCACTTGGACGCATACATATGCAAAACGATGTTGTTGTGTGGTAGGTATGTGTACGTGAGTTAGTTTTCTCACAAGAGGTTTACAATGGTTTTGGCTTGGTTGAACTTGAAATATACGCAGCACTCTGTAGTTTTTGGTCTGAGATGGAAATTTATAATTTGAAATTGTAATTAAAGTTTAATTGGTGCACGCGGAAGTCGAATCCGGGTAGCTCGCATAATGTGAAATTAACGGCGGGCGTTTAGCCTCTGAGCTACCATGGCTCCTCAAGAATACGTCCATACGATTCAAGCCGCGGCGGAAACGAAGTTCTAACTACTTAGTAGAATTTGTTAGACGATTGCGACCGTGTAGAGGCGTGGTGTAAGAATATCCACTATTCCATTTTTGACACCGATAAGACCGATATCCTATAGAAGCGAAACATAAAAGGACCAAATAAACTGGTATGATCCAACAAATTACTAATAATGTGGCGTCTGGGCAATCAAGTCTCACATGCGACCTAATTAAACGGCTAAAACGGTCACGTAGATTCAATGGCTTCATTCGGTAAATTAGCTTTTAATCTTGTGTTAAACTGAGTCAAAAGATTTACTTTAAGTAGTTTTTTCTCCCTCGCTCGCATGGACTAAGTAGTATACCAAATTTTTTTTTTGTAACACTGAAGTGACAAAGGAACTTCAATAGTCCACTTGATTACGTAAACAAAATTTAAGCTATAACTAATTTACTGGATGGCTAAAAATAAAATCGGAAACTGAGTACGAAAATTATAAGTATATCTGAGAATTTTTTAATTCATTATTTCGTGTTTATAATAAAGAACATAAGATGAACTGTCATTCGTATTAAATTTTTGAGACTATTTATCCGACTACGCAAAGATATTTGCAATTTTGGGAGTAATTAAAAATCAATTAACGATGTTAAATTTAGTTCATCGGTATGATCATTGGTGTATTGTACTGAAAGTGGGAAACATAATTTTGCTAGATAGCCACATTTTTTTTTTATAGTAGAGGGGCAAACGAGCATGCGGCTCACCTGATGGTAAGTGACTACCGCCGCCCATGAACAACTGCAACACCAGGGAACCAGAGGAATTGCAGATGCGCCGGCCTTAAAAGGAGTGGTCCTTTCTTGAAGGTCCTAAGTCGTATCGGTCCGGAAAATCGCTGGTGGTAAACTATTCATTAAGGAAGTTGTGGAGGAAGAAAACATTCTAAATCGCACAGTGGTGGACCGCCAATCATCCAGATGGTGGATGGTATCGGGAGTTCTGCCGCGATGTGCGTTCGTGAAATGTGGCGGCTGGGATTAATCCGAACAATTCCTCAGAGCACCCCGTGGTAAATACGAAGAAAATGCAAAGAGATGCAACATCTCTTCGCAGCGCCAATGAATCGAGCCGATCGGAAAGGACTCGGTCGTCGACGATTCGAGCTGCGCTGGATGCGGTCAAGTGGAAGGAGCTGGCACTGGGGAGCCCCAGCCCAGAGATGGAACAGTATTCCATGAGGCCGAACCTGCGCCTTGTAAAGTTGCAGGCGTTGTGCCGGCATGAAATACTGTCCCGCTCTGCTGAGCACGCCAAGCTTTTAGAGGCCAGTTTGGTTCTTCCAAGTGACCGCGAAACCGCACGTCACTCGATATGTCGACGCCGAGGATTCCTGATACTGGCTGAGGCAACAAGGCGAGTGCCTTGAAACTGAGGAGATACGACAAAGGGTTCTTTTTAGCGGTAAACGCGCAAACTTGTGTCTCTGAGGATTAAACTGGACTAGATTTAGTCGCCCCAATCCGAGACTTTGTTCAGCAAAGACTCGACTTCAGACACAAGTTTGTTCCGGTACTCGGCGACGTTTTCCGAGAAATATTCGCACGGCCGGTGATAGACCATCACCAGTGTTGTCATCCGCATAGCAATGAATGTCGCCGGTTTGCAACATATCGATATGCAGAAACAGCGTTAGATAGCACGCAGCGTTGAGGAACAACAGCGTTGATAGGCTTGTAGTCGGAGCATGCACCATCTACAACGACTTTTATGCTTCGATCTGCAAGAAAGCTGGTGATCCAATTGCACAATTCGGGAAGTCCAGGAAGGAGCTTTGAAAGAAGCGCTTTGTGCCAAACCCGATCGAAGGTTTTCAATGTCCAAACTAACGACCAATGCCTCCCTGACTCTTCTGCCTCCGCCCATCTATGAGTCAGGTAGACCAGAAGATCACCAGCTGATCGACCTCGACGAAAACCGTATTGGCGGTCACTAATCAGCTGGTGATCCTCAAGGTACCGCATGAGCTGGCAGTTTATAACGGACTTCATTATTTTGGAGAACAAGGGGTGATGGCGATAGGCCTGTAGTTGACGGGTCTGAGCGGTCGCCTTTTTAGGGATCGGTTGGACAAAAGCTGTCTTCCATGATTTCGGGACTACACCTAGGGAGTAGGAGTACGGAAAACGCGTTAGAACCGGTGCCAACTCCACACGTCCTCAGCACAATTGGGATTCCGTCAGGCCCACTCGACTTGTGGATATCCAGGAGAGGAGTGCTTTGAACCGAGCGCGTGAGAACCGCACATCCAGCATGGAGCACTCACACCGCGGGATGGTCGGTGTGTTCCCCGTCATTAAGAGTCGAGTTGGACGCAAAAGGGAACCTAAAGGTCGGCTTTCTCTTTGCGGCGTGGGCCAGTGAGTCGTCCTCTGTGCAGAGATGGTAGTGATGGCTTACAGAAATTCCCTTGGACAGCCTTGGAGAGACCAGAATGCACGGGTTCCCGGAAGGCGATTAGTTTCGCCAATTCTGCCCATGTACTCTGGCTTTGCCTTTGGCAATATTTATTTATTTATTTATTTATTTGCTTCTTAGTATGTATGTTACAAGATATACTGTTAAATACTATGCATACACACTAAGTCTCTAATGGAGACATGCAAATTTATTTATTCTTAGAAATTATATTTATACAAAATTAACACATCAAAATCAATCATTATTAAATCATTAAATTAGCAACAACAAACATAACTCTTTGAAGTTATACTTTTTAAGCATGCTGGTGTTTACATCCTGAGCCGCCGAAGCCTCAGCCCAGGCCTGATAGCACTCCTGCTTACCGCGTAATGCAGTCTTACAGGAGCGACCAACCAAGGCTGAGATCTGCCTCCGATGGGTACCACAGATGATGGAATAAATAGTTCCATTCCTGTAGCACCACATCAGTGACAGAGTCAGCAACAGCGCTTGGATCATCCGGCGAGAAGCAAACCCACCCCATGGTGACCGCATTCCGTCCCAATCCGCCGACCTGTAATGCCAAACACAGCGGCAACCTGCAGAACGCGCAACCGCGAGGGAGCGTGAGTGGCACCACACTCCGGATCAGACAATGGTCCGAAGAGCCGAGAGGGGCATCGACGGAAACCTGATATCCGTCCGGATGAGAGGTCAGCAGAAGGTCCAACAGGAAGGTGTGATGATCCTTCACATCTGGAATCCGTGGGCGAAGTAACCAGCTGTGCCAGACCATGCCAAGGCAATTCATAAACAGATCTCCCGCATGATCGGTTAAACGTGATCCAAGCCATTCGGCGTGGTGGGCGTTAAAATCGCCAAGGATCACGATCTCGCGGATGGGACCGTTGCAGCAAGGAATCTGTAGCCATTTGGACGTGGTCGATGAGTCGGTCTGTTTCGGCATTACCGCTATGGGACCTATAGAGGCACCCGTAGACGCGCGGATGGTCGTCGCTATTCACGCGTAGCCAAAGGATGGACAGGTCCGAACCTTCAAGACTGCCGAGGCGTCGAGAACAGATGTCTCTGACGTGCAAACTCCAGCCCGAGGCACAAAAGGTGTTCCAATTTGTACCCCGGGTAGGAGAGATGAAGTATCAGCCGGAGAGGACACCATGTCTCGGTCAGAAAGAGCAAGGCCGGCTTCGCTGTCTCGAGATGGTAGTGGACGGCGTTTAGGTTCGAGTGAAGTCCCTGATGTTGCAGAACCACGGATAGCGTGGCAGGGGTCGCTTGGTCTTGTTGCTCAGTTTGCCCCGAGCAGTTATTGTTTTGAGCGGAATTTTGCCCCCAGAATACTGGGGCAGCCTGAGCACCCACGCCAGGAGTGGAGCATATGGTCGGATGCTCAGCGAGGATTCTCCAGGGTGCTGGTACCTCCTGGGGTAGTCAAAATTTAATTCCGCTCATGTTGATGGGGAGAATTGGGCCTCCGGTCACCTGCACTCACCAGACGAAACGCAAAGCAGATTCCACTTCACACCGGTATTCTGTGAGGTCGTGGTACTAACCCGGCTCGAGCCGGTCCATACGTGCAACAGCAAAAGCTGCTGCGTGGTTTCACCACCGTTTACACATATTAATTTGTGTAAATTAAAAAATGCCACCAAAACATAAATTTGGAAAAGTTCACTACGAATGATGTTCAGGATTGTCTATTTCGCCGAAAATTTGGGACTTTTTTATATGCCAATGACGTAGGCTACCTGCAAGGAGTTCGTGAGTTTGAATTTGCTAGAGTTCGTGCCGAATTCAAACGGGATCAAGTATTTTATATTTATTTTTTCTTGGTATTCTAGCCCACACGGCTACACAGCTGGGCAAAATAAATAAAAATAAAGTAATAAGAAAATAAAAAGTTTTGTTTGTGAAGTTACATACATTTTTTATAAAAGAGGCAAACGACTCCGCCGCCCATGAACAAATGCTACACCAGGGGAATTGCAGTGTGGCCAGCCTTTTAAAATGTTTGAGTATTAGATTTGAACGGGTGCCAACTCCTGCTCCATTAGCAGTCCTTAAATCAGCTTCAGCTTCAGCTGATATCAAATAAAAACGTCAAACGTTCCTATAACTGTCATTAACTATAGCACTTTTCAGTCCTTAACAACTCCATAAATATAATAGGCTTACTGATTTAATTAGTATTCTAGATATTTAATAGTATTTAGTAAGCCAATAGACATGAATATAACGAGTGTCCAAGTCTTATAGGCCAAAGTAAAAACAAGCTTTGGCATCCGACAGATGGCGGAATAACCATCTCCACCTTATGTCAGGCCAAAATATCCAGATCTGTGATGGGCTGCAGCGTTACAGGTGCGACGTGTCGTTCGATACTGCGATCGCCAACCCGCTTGCCCAGCGTGGCGATTAAGGCAAAACTCCCAATGGTAAGCACCAAAAACACGGCCCCCAGTTCGTCCCTATGTACCTGACCGTGGTGGCAGTCATGGCAACTGTGGGACAGGGGGTAAGAACCCCGGAGAGGGCAGGATACCACCACAAACTGACCTGGCGACGTACAATGAACGAACTCGGCACGACGAGAACATTGCAGAATTAGAAGTAGAGTTGAAAATGGGCAGGCATGTTCTGGGATTGAGTGAAGTTCGAAGAGAGGAGAGGACACACTAATCCTAGAATCAGGCCACCTACTCTACTATCACGAGGGACATGATCTTTCCCAGTGTGGAGTGGGCTTTTCGTCAATAGAGTTCTCCGTGACAACATTTTGGAAATCTCCAGTGTGTCGACGAGGGTAGCGTATCTTGTTTTAAAACTAACTGAAAAATATACTGTAAAAGTTGTACAACAACGACAACAGTTGTACGACAACGTGACGAAAAAATGAGACTTCATCATGATGGACAAAAAGTACATATTCAGAGATGTCTCAGTGATCATAGGTTTAACAGGAAGCGATCACCGACTTATTCGGGGTAATTTGAATATCGATTTCAAGATTGAAAGAGCCCGTCCGGTAAAGTCCACGCTCCGACCAAATTCTTTTCAAACCATAGCGGATACCAACGTTTCTAATTGGAACTTCCGAATCGATCGATGCCCTAAACCCACACTGACATTGACGAGGTTCTCACCAGTGTGGTCAAGATCTTAAGGGATGAGGAATAGGTTATGTAGTAGGCAACATATAGGCCGAAAGTTAAGCTCCTCAGACGAGACACTTCAGCTTATGCAAAGAGACGTGAGGGAACAACAGCCGCGCCATCAGAACAGCTGGCACTCACCAGAATCGTAAGGAAAGCTGTACGCTCCAATTCAAACCTATTCAAGAGGCAATAGGAGGAAACAGGGTAGCAAAGTTTGCTCGTAAGCTCGGGAGCAGCCACATTACGAAACTAAAAACATGCGATGGCAAAACCCTCACGTTAAAGCCTGAGATTCTCTGAGATCGAAGGCTATTGGTAACACTATATGCCTCCCAAAACCAGCAACCTGACCTGAAATGCGACGATCCCAGAGCCACACTAAACCGCCACTTTACCGACGAGCTGCCGGATATCTATCTGGAGGAGATCGAGTTGGCCTCACGCAACTTAAAATGGAAAAGCCCCAGAGAGACGGAGTTACAACAGAGCTCTGAAAGCGGGCGGACAACCATTGCTAAAAGAGCTCTGTCGAATTTTAACTGCGTTTTACGAGATGGGAGAACCAAAGGCGTGGAGCAGAAGCATTACAGTCTTGTTTCATGAAAGGCGGCCCATCTCGCTTCTTGAGCCACGTCTATAAGTTGTTTCGAGGTCATCATGAATCGACTCGCGCGGAGACTTGATGAATTTCAACCACCTGAGCAGGCTGGGTTTCGAGGCTGCGATGAACCATAGACCACATTAATACGGTGAGGCAAATTATACAGAAGACAAATGAGTATAATCAGCTCTTTGTGGCCTTTGTGGACTATGAGAAAGCTTTGACTCATCGAAACTTGGCCTGTTATGAATTCCTTGCAGCGCTGCGTTGACTGACTAGCGATACATAGAATTTAAATAGGACGAAAGTAATGTTTAACGGTCACGTCATACCAGATTCGATTATCGTTGATGGTGAGATTCTTGAAGTTGTTCAAGAGTATATCTACCTCGGCCAGATAGTGCAGTTAGATAAAACAACTTCGAGAAAGAAGCCGATAGGCGGATTCGTTGGGCTGGGCAGCATTCGGGAAGCTTCTGTCAGGTCTTTTGTCGCCCATACCGCAAAGCTTGAAGACGAAAGTCTTTGACCATTGCGTCCTGCCTGTACTCACATATGGTGCCGAAACGTGGACACTAACGGTACGACTATCCACAAACTCAAAGTCACCCAGCGGGCGATGGAAAGAGCTATGCTCGGAGTTTCTCCGAGGATAAGATTCGTAACGAAGAAATCCGCCGGAGAACCAAGGTCACCGACATAGCCTTTCGTATTTGCAGACTGAAGTGGCAATGGGCTGGTCACATTCGTCGCAGAAGCGATAACCGTTGGAGTAGGCGTGTTATAGAGAGTGAGACCACGTTTAGGCAAACGTAGTGGGACGCCTTTGCCAGATGGAGCGACGATCCGCAAAGCGGCTGGCAGCAACTGGATGCGTAGCCGAAGATCGAGCTAAGTGGCGCGCCTTGGGAGAGGCCTATGTCCAGCAGTGACCGCCGCAGGCTGATGATGATGTTTATAGTTTTATATGGTTCGTACCGAAACATACTCATTGCTCGCCTCGCCGTCGCCTGTCGCCTGCTGTACACACTGCCTCAAGAAAAGGTAGTTATGGCGAAAATAATGATAACAGCCTTAACACATTCCACAGATGGATAAAGGTCTCTCATTCTTGAGAGGGTTTATGGTACGAAAGAGTCCGTCCTGTCCTAATGCGTACTAACAGATTACAAACTCTGCTGGTAAGTGGCCACTGAAGTTAACGGACTGCTGCAGCCAACTCTAACAAAGAAGGCCACAGATGCGATGTCAGCTCTGAGGACTAAGATGGAACAACAATGCACAGACTACATACAACAGAATAAATACATCGTCTTCATTTTGTTCGCTAGAACCTCACTCTTAGAAAGTAGGATGAACCATGCGCCGATGAAGCTGAGGGTGGCATTTGACGAAGACAATGTAACTTGCTCTACTTTTTATAACTTTTTTCTGACATAAAATCCACTTAAATGCATTTTTACATTTCATTAATAATAATTAATCGAGTTTTTATACAGCCCAACGAATTAGTAAGCTGAAGTGGCAATAGACCGGCCATATAGCTCGAAGAACCGAGAACCATTGGGAAGAAAGTTTCACGAGTGGCAGCCTCGCACCAGATGTGGGGCATCCTGCCACTACATGAGTGACGACCTAGTAAGATATGCAGAAAGTCGATGGGTGCAGGTGGTTAGGACCGTGCTTTGTGGCTGATTGTATGTTCAGTAGTGGACTTGAAGGGCTGTAATGATATTGAGTAGAGTTTACATCGCTTCTGAAGTTTAGTTAATCGAATATTTATGGTTATGCTGAAATAATAAAAAATGAAATTGCTACTTTTAATATTCGTTTTCATTCATTCATTGTAGCCTGTCAAAGTCCACTGCTGAACAAAGCATTCCATAGATTGCGTCACAAGGTGTAGTTGCTGCCGTTAGGCTGGCAGAGTGGCAACCGTTTTTATATTCTAATTGTAAGAAGATGCTGCTGCCCATTTCCTAGTTTGTTTCTCTCGTCGCTCTTGCGACCCCCATGGACGATATGAGGTACTGGATATTCTTGCAACGCAACCATACGGTAAACTAAATGTTGCAACCTTGAAATACTCAAAATATTCGTCGTTAATATGAAGAAAATATTTTTGCGTTCTATTTAATGTACATGTTATAAGAAAAACTCTTAAAGGTTGTAATAGAAACTCACAAGTATTTTCAGAGCTTTGATATCTGCCTTTTAAATAATAATATCAAAATAAGCTGGAATTTGATCAAACATTGACGTTTTCAAGATAAGAATAAAATACCTATATTTTACTTATATTTTATTACCACGCAATAAAAATGAATCATAAATTATTCTTTAACATTTTATTTTCGTCAGTAGGAAGAATACGACATACCAATATTATCACATGATGACATAAGAAAAGTGCGATGTACAGCCTTTTCATCCATGAATTCATTCATCAACCCATCGCAAGTTCACTGCTGAACATAGGCCTCTCATAGATTGCTTCATATGATGGATATTTTCCATAGTTCCCACACTTGGCAACCGCAGTTTTATATTACCGACAGAATGATTCGTAGTGGGTTCTTTACGCCGCCACCACACGGCAAATGTAAAATGTATGAGAAATCTAAAATGCCAATGTCACTATTTTGAATTGCAGAAATTAAGTGCTGACCTATAATTTATTACCGCATATCAAACAAGACAATATGCAAATTGTGGTCCGGGCACATAAAGTAATTAACTGTCGGAAACATACGGAAATACAAGGAACATGTTGTATATTTGTTCAGCTGCAGAGCATAGTACTTTGAGGCTAACACATCGCTTGACAATAACACAAACACTTATTTTCCGACTGCTATAGAATGAAGGTATTTCACGCATATGTATGTACTTATATATGTACTTGTACCAATAGTTATTTGGGATCCAAAGTGAGTTTACATTATTTTACACTAAATTATCAAGCTTGCATGCGTGTGTGTGTCGATTTTGTAGTTTGTAACACAAACATATTAAACTTCCTACTAGTCAAAATGGGAAATATGGTAAGGAGTGATGAATCCACAGACCAAGAAAAAAGAAAGACGAAGTAGTTCTGCACATTTCTGCAGCACTTGCAACGAGGCAAGCCAAAACTGTGCTCCACGTATGTAAGAAAATGCAATTACGTACACATATACATCTTAAATAATTTGCAATAAACATGATTTTAGTTGTTTCTAGTTAGTGAACAAGCTGATATAGAAAGAAAAAGGAGATGTGCCTGTCAAGTTAAGCGGATTCGGCATCACTTAAATGTACGCAGCGCTTCGTTTATCGAATCATATCCATTATCATGTGTTTATATTAATTAAATGATTTAAAAATATAACGATAGTAACACTAGTTTCCAGTATACATTATTCTCTATGGTGTTAGTTAAAAAAGAATATTATTCTGGTTAACAATGTTTAGACAATAACGTCGTTTATACAGGACACTGAGAGTTTAAAATCCACCCATTTAGGTAACATACCGGCTGAAGGTCTCTCAAAATAGCAAGACTTCATAAATCTTTAGTTTGGGTCACAAGATTAATGCCGGGTCGGCTCATTATTACAGGCTGTTATTTATATAATGTGAAGCGTATAGGAGCCAATGGCGGTATTATGTCTTATACTGTTTCTGTAATAATATTTTATGTATACAATAAAGCTGTGAAAGTGTTGTTTTCACAATTCATGTACAAACTATAGACACATTTTCATGTATACACATAGTGAATGACCCTGGAAAAAGGAAGCTTATGTTTTTCTTTATTTTACTAGTTAATTTTAGCTACTAAATATTTCATAAGTCATAAGAGGATAACGTAGAATTATTATAAAATACTAACTAGTACCCAGCGCGTTGCAGCGCCAAATCAAAATAAATACATATACATAAACACCCACGTTTGTCACCCAGGTTAGGCAGAGACTATGGATCCATTTGGCACGATCATGACGCACCTCTCTCGCCTCCTCCACATCCATATACCTACGCATATACGCACGTCAGTTAAACTTAATTTGGTCCATTTTCAATATATCGCTAATCTGGTCGATAAACATTCACCCAGGGCGTCCTCACTGATTCTCTGCCGTTCACCTCTGCAACATAAATTAGATTTTTTACTCTTTCCTTATTCATTCTTTCTACAAGACCAAACCACCGAAACATTTCTTTCTTAATCCTGGTCATAACATCATCTTGCAAACCACAATCGTCTCTTATCACACAATTTCTCACTCTGTCATTCAGATTCAGCCCTAATATACTCCTTAATAACCACATTTCTACAACATATATTCTACTCTCGTGCTTCCTCTGTCATACCCAACTTTCACTACCATACATTAAAGTAGGGACTAACACAGCATTGTAATTACACATGTGCCTATTTGTACATATTTTGACTTTCACAATAGAGTGTAGAGCCCCATTTACTCTATTTCCTGCGTTCACTCGTCGTTCTATATCCTTATCATATCTAACACCTCCTAAATACACATCCCAAATACAAAACTCATCTACTTGCTCGACCAATTCCTTCTATTCTTATTTCACATATCGTTTTACTTTCTTCTCTTTCAAAAACCAAAACTTTCGTCTTACTTGCGTTCTTTCATTCCCCTTTCTTTTTAATGACCTGTTCATTAATGTAACCATCATTTCCAACTGTCCGCCGACGTCGCAAACATAACTTGTTTAGTCGTCGGTCGAATGGATGAGGTAACCGTCAAATGCCTTTTGCATTTGACGGTTAACTCACCCATTCGACGGTTAACTATCCATAAATAGGTTGAACAGCCACGGGAAGCCACACAGCCCTGTCTGACACCTTTATGGATGCCAAACCAGTCCGAGTAGGCTCTGTTGATCTCACAAGCGCTGGAGTCCCCATACAGAGACTTCAATGCCTGTATCAAACCAGCGCTCAACCCAAATGAGTTCAGTGTTTGTGTGTGAGTGTTTCAGTTAATTCAAACGTCTCATCTCCTTAAACTCGAAACCTCGTCATTCAAAATACAGCCATTCTGGTCTCGTATAGCATTTATTCTAGGCTGTTTTGAATGTCCCCTGGTAGTTCTTGAGTTTCCAGAACATTTTAATATTTGCTTGGAAGTTGTCCGATATTCTTCTATCATTCTTATCCGTTCTTTCTTGCTTTTCCTTTCAACTACTTTTTACTCTCTTATTTAGATGTCTAAAGACTGCCCTTTTGCTTTCAATATCATCATTCATACCGCTAGAATAACTAGCCTTGGTTGCTAGTAAATCTAGCCATGCTTTCTTCTTTGCTTCAACTTCTATCCGTACTCATCATCCCACCATAAAGTGTTATTTTTCCTTTCATTCCTTCTCTTACTTACACCACATACTTCGGTAACTGCATCCACCAAACCTTTCTTGACATTATACCACACAGTCTCCAAGTCTAAATAATTCATACACATTTCATCCATACCACTTATATTTTCTCTCGGTCTACATTTGAACTTCTCTTTCACACCTTCATCTTGTAACCTCTGTTCTTATACTGTAACGCAGGTAGATACAGATGTCCGATGCCGTCAACGTCTGAATAGACCATTAATTCGGCATAAGGCCAAGTAATGATCCGTCCCTATGTTGGACCCCGGTAAAACCTTGTATCTACCACTGCGCTCCTCATTCTTTCATCCACAATTATGAAATCTATCATGCTTCTATCACCACCTTTTCCCATGTATACATGTGAATCTTCTCATGACGAAAGAAAGTGTACGTCACAAAAGATTCTTTTCCACACATACGGCGAGGAGGCTATCACCATTCTCATTTATACTTTCATCACCAATCCTCTTCTTCCTTTCATAACCAAGCTCTTCACGCCAACCCTTCCATTAAAATCTCCTAATATAACAATATTTTCATTGCCCTTGCATTTCATTAGCACCATCCTTACCATCTCCCAAAACTACTCTCGGATATAAGTCGGCTTTACATATCTGGGCATACCCCTAGCACAAACAACTTCTTTAAGCCCACTTTTATTCGCATCCATATCAGCCTTGGGCTTACATTCATACTCTTTCACACAATGACCCATTCTTTCTGAACCAGGCCAGTACGGCACATACATGTAGTGTATCCTCCTCCGTTTCTGTCCTTCACTACACATACATCTATTCCTCTATCATACATCATATCGCATACCTCATCCATCTTATCATTCATTGCTCAACATACATTCACCGTAACCAGACGGGCTTCCGCAATCCACTTTTCGCCCTCTGGGAGACAGAACGTGACGGGTGCGAACTCGTCGCCGGTTTTCTCCCGGAGATTATTCACCCTGCCCCATTAAGGGGCGCCAAGAACTCGCAGCCTTTTTTTGGCTCATGGTGCGAAAGTAGAGGTATTTTTACGCCGCCACTACACGGCGTGGCCAAGTCTGTTCTTTCGGCTTTGTCAAAATAAATAATTGTGGAAATATCGTTTTCAATTTGAAAGAGTTATATTGTTTAATTAGAAATGATAATACATTCCTTGAATTTGAATGATTTATTATTTTCAAACAAATTTGTCGGTACTATCCGCGCCACCTACTATAAGTAAATTATTGTACTATGCCTATATCCTTAGCGCAAGTGTAAGAAATAAGTTGACAAAGTTTTACCGCAATCTGAAGAACGGTATGGGAGTGCATAAAATACGAACTAACAAACATAAATTTTTATATATTAGATAGGTAAAAGTTACTGAAGCATAATTAGAGGATTTTAGAATTTCTGGCTGGTTATCTACGGTGTACGTTTTTATAATAGTGCTTTCCACGAGTATACCTAATAAAAAGCAAAACATGACATATTTTTCTTTTAGATACTAATTTAATAATTAATTAAAATGAATAGATTATTATGGATATGTTTTCAATATGTATTATTTTCTTTTTTTAAATTGACTTTCATTATTTAAATTGTGCTAAATTTAAGATAGTTTAAGTGTAATTTTAATGCAGGCTTCAGGAAATAGGCATAATGCAGCTGGGATGCAAAGTTTACTGGTGGAAATAGGGCTCTACCATAGATTGCCCTACATGTGTATATTATCCATAGTTGCCATGCCTGGCAGACGGGTTAACCGCAGTTTTATTTATTATTTTTAATTGTTATCACAAAGACGTTACTATCCATCACCTACTTTAGATAATTATAATCTATAATTATATGTTTTTAACACGCTATTATTAGCTTCGTATGAATCTGTGTATCAATGTAACGGAATTTTGGAATTTCATTTTCATCCCCTTCAAAACGTCGGATTGATTTGAAACTTCGCATGGTTATCAAGGACCGATAAAAATGCAATAATTTAAATAGTTTCTCCCATTATTTTGGTTTGTTTAGTTTGGTTGATTTGCGAATAATGCATAAAACAACCACGATTTCTGCCAGTTCCATTAACTGTACGCCGCGTAAAAGAACTTCGTTCCAAAAAAAAAACAAGCTTTTCTAATTAGCCGCACAAAAAAAATGAAAATAAAAAATAGTTGATTTACCCAATTTCTAACGTGTACATATTTAAATACATACTTTTTTTTATTGGATAATGGTGAAAAACGAGCACACAGTCGACCTGATGGTAAGTGGTTGCTGTGGCCCGTACATATACATCTGTCCACGCTTTTTTACAATAAAATTATTTTTTTGTGTTAATCACTATTTTCTTATTTTAAACTTATTGAAAATTATTTAGCAGCCTGTAATTATATAGAAAGAGTGTCCAACTATCTAGTGGCTGGATAATTTTTTTTATTGATTACCACTGCACTAAGTTTTTCTTTTGTAGTGTGGTGGCATTCTACATACCCACAAAAAGTGCCATGACGTTACGGTGTAGTGGCAATGTAAGAATATTTGCAACCTTATATCGGCCCGTAAGTATCGTATGAAGCGACAGAGGGAAACAAACTAAACTTAAAAAAAAAAACATAGATAGAAAAGAAACCAGGAGACAGGCAGCACGTCTTCCTAATAATTCTTCCTAATAATTTATATTATCCTATAAGATATGTAATCCATAATGTATAAATTATGGATTACATATCTTTAATCCATAATGTATAAATTATGGATCTACCAATTTAACGGTGGTAGAAACCCGCAGCAGCTTTTGCTGTTGCACGTAAGGGCCGGCTCGAGCCGGGTTAGTACCACGATCTCACAAAATACCGGCGTTGACATATCGAGTGACGTGCAGTTTCGTGGTCACTTGGAAGAGAAGGCCAAATTGGCCTCTAAAAAGCTTGGCGTACTCAGCAGAGCGGGAAAGTATTTTATGCCAGCACAACGCCTGCAACTTTACAAGGCGCAGTTTCGGCCTCACATGGAATCTGTTTCCACCTCTGGGCTGGGGCTCCCCAGAGCCAACTCATTCCACTTGACCGCATCCTGCGCAGAGCGGCTCGAATCGTCGACGACCGAGTCCTTTCCGATCGGCTCGATTCATTAGCGCTGCGAAGATATGTTGCATCTCTTTGCATTTTCTTTCGCATTTACCACGGGGAGTGCTCTGAGGAATTGTTCGGATTAATCCCAGCCGCCAAATTTCACGAACGCACATCACGGCAGAACTCCCGATACATTCCACACCATCTGGATGATTGGCGGTCTACCACTGTGCGATTTAGAAGATGTTTTCTTCCTCGCACAACTTCCTTGTGGAATAGTTTACCACCAGCGATTTTTCCGGACCGATACGACTTAGGGACCTTCAAAAAGAGCCTACTCCTTTTAAAAGGCCGGCAACGTATCTGCAATTCCTCTGGTTCCCTGGTGTTGCAGTTGTTCATGGGCGGCGGTAGTCACTTACCATCAGGTGAGCCGCATGCTCGTTTGCCCTCTCCTATAAAAAATAATACATATATTAATACTAAAATTTTCTAATAATTTGAAATCGACAAGGAAAGTGTCATAAATAAACGATGTTTCCACTTAATGTTTTACTTTTTAAATTGGTTTTGCTTCCGAATTTATCGACTAATGTAAGATATAATGGAAAAAGATATCTTTTTATACAAAATAATAATTCTAAGCTTCTAACAAATTTAACATTCTAAAACATCAAAGCTAATGTTGAAATTTCATGTTAGCGAGTTGATATAAAAGTTACGTATTAAGGACTTTAATTTAATTATTATCAAAGAAGCGAAACGTTTACTCTTGTGTTTTTGTTTCGATCTCTTTGTTCATAATATGTCATAGCCAGATCGTAGAATTGATCATATCATGAAACGCAACAATTTTATTATATTGCCAATTATTACTGGCCAAATTGTGTAACTGTTAACGTTTATCGATTCGTCCATACATGTTTCGTCATATTATCTTAAATACGAAAACAATCATCTAGTAATATCAGCGATAGTTGTTTGAGGTACTGCTGGGGTGGCTTTTGGGCCATCCCAACGCCGCGTACATTTATAATATATAAATGAGGCATAAGGTTACGTGAACCCTAGAAGTGAATATTAGAACTCTTTTCGATATGACCACACATTGTTTGAACATAATATCATAAAAATAGCCGAGTATTTAATTGAGAGATATTAAAAGAGGATTCACATGTATACATGGGAAAGAGGTGATGATAGAAGCATGATAGATTTCATAATTGTGGATGAAAGAATGAGGAGCGCAGTGCTAGATACAAGCGTTTACCGGGGGTCCAACGTAGGGACGGATCATTAGTTGGTTTTATGCCGAATTAATGGTCTAGTCAGGCGTTGGCGTCATCGGACATCTGTGTCTACCACTGCGTTACAGCGTATAAGAATAGAGAGGTTACAAGATGAAGGTGTGAAAGAGAAGTATAAATGTACACTGAGGGAGAATATAAGTGGTTTAAATGAAATATTTATGAATGATTTAGACCTGAAGACTGTATGGAAATTATTCCATACACAACTTTCTTAACATTTGTTAAGAAAGTTTTGGTGGATGCAGCCACCGAAGTATGTGGTGTAATAAATAATAAAATACGTTGTGGTGGGATGATGAGGTATGGATGGAAGTTGAAGCAAAGAAGAGAGCATGGTTAGATTTACTGGCAACCAAAGCTGGTAATTCTGGCGGTATGAGTGATGAGATTGGAAGAAAAAAGGCTGACTTTAGACTTATAAATAAGAGAGTAAAAGAAGTTGTTGAAAGGAAAAGCAAGAAAGAACGGATAAGAATGATAGAAGGATATCTGATAACTTCAGGAAATATTAAAATGTTCTGGAAACTCGTAAGAACTGCTAGGGAAATTCAAAACAGCCTAGAATGAATGCTATACAGACGAGAATGGCTGTATGCTGAATGATGAAGTTTCGGATTTAAAGAGATGGAAGGAATACTTTGAAAGCGTGTTTATGGTGAAGAGTCGTCTGAATTAAGTGAAATAGAAATTCCGAAACAAGTAGAGAGGTAGGAGATAAGTGTAGATGAAATAATGAAAGCAATGAAAAGCATGAAAGCAGGTAGGGCAGCCGGATATGATAGAGTACTCGAAATGCTAATGGCTGGAGGAGGAGTGGTGGCAGACCTGCTATACACCTTGTTTAATTTATGTTGGGAACTGAAGCGGGTACCGGAAGACGTGAAAAGTCGTTATAGTCCCAATATATAAAGGAAAAGGGTCACAGTAGGACTGTAAAAACTACCGTGGTATCAGTTTGCTTAGCATTGTGTGTAAACTGTATGCTAAGGTGTTAATTGAAAGAGTTATGGAAGAAACTCATGGAAAAATTTGGGATGTGCAAGCTGGATTTAAAAAGGGAATGGGGTGTATGGATCAAGTCTTTTCCATGCGCATGATCGCGAAGAAGTTTTTGACCAAAACCAGAAAGTTTTTTGTGCGTTCATGGACTTGGAAAAGGCTTATGACAGAGTGGAAAGGAATGTGTTATGGCAAACACTGACCTCTTTTGGGTTGAACGCTGGTTTGATACAGGCATTAAGGTCTCTTTATAGGGACTCGAGTGCTTGTGTAAGGATCAACGGGATCTACTCGGACTGGTTTAGCATCCAAAAAGTTGTCAGACAGGGCTGTGCAGCTTTCCTGTGACTGTTTAACCTATTTATGGGCAGTTGTTTGGAAACTTTGAAAGTTGAAGATTGTAAGTTGAGAATGGGTGAGTTAACCGTCTAATGCCTTTTGTACGCCGATGATCAAGTCATATTTGCATCGTCGGCGGCCGAGTTGCAAATGATGGTTACTTTAATGAACTGGTCATTAAAAGAAAGGGGTATGAAAGTGAATGCAAGTAAGACGAAAGTGATGGTTTTGAAAGTGAAGAAAGTAAAACGTTATGTGAAATAAGAATAGAAGGGGAGTTGATTGAGCAAGTGGATGAGTTTGTATATTTGGGATGTTTATTTAGCAGGGATGGTAGATATGATAAGGATATAGAACGACGAGTGAACGTAGGAAATAGAGTGAATGGGGCTCTACATGCTATTATGAAGAGTCAGAATGTGTCAAAAAAGACACGTTTGGTAATTCATAATGCTGTGTTAGTCCCTACTTTAATGTATGGTAGTGAAAGTTGGGTCTGGCAGAAGAAGCATGGGAGTAGAAATGCAGTCACTACGGAGTATGCTAGGGCTGAATCTGAATGACAGGGTGAGGGATAGTGTGATAAGAGAAGAGTGTGGTTTGCAAGATGACGTTGTGACCAGGATTAAGAAAGGAATGCTTCAGTGGTTTGGTCATGTAGAAAGAATGAACGAAGAAAGAGTGACAAAGCAAATTATTGTGCAGAAGTGAACGGCAGAGTCGGTAAGGGACGCCCTAGACGAAGGTTTATCGACCAAATTGGCAATATATTGAAAATGGGCCAGATTAGGAGTACCTTTAACTGACGAGCATGTATGCGTAGATATATGGATGTAAAGGAGGCGAGAGAGGTTTGCCAGGATCGTGCCAAATGGAAGTCCGTAGTCTCTGCCTACCCCTCTGGGTGACAGGCGTGAGTGTTTATGTATGTTATTTATTTAATTCCTTACATCTTGATATGTTGAAATCATGACAGGGCAAACAGCAGTGTAATATTACAAGAAATCATCGACAACTTTATGTTATAACTAAAAAAAGGTTATGAACAAAGGGTAGTCAATCTCCACAGACTGTAGCGAAACCCGTATCAACACCCAATAAGGTGATGCTGTATGTATAGTGGGATTGGAAGGGCATCGTTTATTATTTACCGCCGTGCAAAACCATCGATTTGGATCTCTACTGCCAACAACGAATGAGACTCAAGCAAGAAATTGAAAAAAAAACGGCCGGAATTGATCAACAGAAAAGGAGTGGTCTTTCATCATGATAACGCCAGACCACACACATCTTTGGCCACTCAGCGAAAATTGAGAGAGCTTGGTTGGGAAGTTTTAATGCATCCACCATACAGTCCTGACCTTGCATACTCAGATTTTCACCTGTTTTGGTCTCTTCAGAATTCTTTGGGTAGTGTTAGGTTAACATCAACAGAGGGCTGTCCAAACTACTTGTCGCATTTTTTTGATCAAAAATCCCAAGTATTTTTACAGCAACGGGATTACGTTACTACCAAAAAGATGGCAACAAGTTATTGAACAAAATGGCTCATATATATTATAATTAAATGTTGAAAAAAAATTGATTGAATGAATTTGAATTTGTGTATAAAATACGAAGAAACTTTTTCCCCGATTTAATATATTAATGCCTTAAGTGTTTTAAAGGGTGGTGTTAGAGATTCGAACAAAATTTATTACTTTTTTAGTTGTAAAATATCTTTGAATTGAAGTTCAGATGGGTTAAATATTACTTAATTTAAGTGGATGTGATGGATGCGTAAAGTGGTGCCGTAAGAGAATCCACAATACCATACCCGTGGGTGTCGTAAAAAGCGACAGAGAGAAATGAAACAGAAAGCGGTTTACCATCCCGCAATTCATGAGGGAGGTTTATGTAAAAAGGTGGACTTTTAATAGGCAGTAATGAATGATAAGTAATAGAATTAGGCGTTACTTTGCGGAAATCCACTTTATTAAAGATGTTAAAAATTTATTAGCTAAGATCGTATACGTATACCTAATACGTATTATCGACATTGGTGTGTCTTTCCTAGAGAAGTGGTGTTGGAGTAGTGGTGTTGATATATGTAAGTGGTGACAGGGATAGTTGAGGGCGGGAGGTGCTGTTCAAATTAGGTAAAACACAGCATTTAAACTTATTACGCGGATCTTAGCTAATTCATTTATAACGTCTTTAAGTAACGAAAAATTCGATGAATGAAAATTTATGCCGATCTGAGATACCACACAATACACTATAATATTACTCAACCTAAGCACATTTAAATATAAATGCACAGCCTGTAGTTAATTGATCAAGGAATGAAAATTTAAGCGGGTCTAAGATGAAACAAATTCCAATATAAGATGACTGTCCTCAGCATATTTATATAAGACATGCTCTATATTGATAACATTTATAACAAGCGTCTAGTATCATGAATAGGCTAATTGACTATAAAGTCAATATACTGGAAGCCATCATTATGCATACAGTGATGATCTGTTCCGTAATGGCGTGATAATACTTGATCTACGCGTCCATTGAATAAGTTAATGTCAATGTATTTAGTACAGTTATATAAGCGATACCACTATGTAATAATCAAAACACGTAGTTAATTTGTCCTGGATCTTGTTTATCCTATGCACTTAATCATCAATTACGATTTGATTAAACTAACAGCTGTATTCCAACGTGTTATTAATTCCAGCGTGTTAGAATTACGGAATTAAAAAAAAAAACACTTTTTTTAATTTTAAATTCTCCTGGATAATTCTCTTTTGTAGCAAGAATAGGAAGAGGATACTGGACTTGACCCTACGATTTTCGTTTCTCCGTTCTGTGTCATTACCAATAACTGAAGCTTTGGCTCTGAGTATAGAATGTAATTGTTTGAAAAATTACAGTAATCGCCAGTACGTTTAATATGCACATTGACAATGCAAATCCTATTTCCACAGGTTATAAGCAATACCAGATAGGGTCTATACTCATATACTTGCCTGTTAAGCGAGATAAATACCGCTAAAAACTACAAATTTGCATAAGTCGAAATCGATATTAACTTGAAAGTGATATTCACCGCACTAGCTGGCTCAATCGAGAAAACGCTTATAAATAGAATATATTTAGAAATCTGATCCTCCCCATTCTGATTTTTCAATTATTACCGCATAAATCTAAATAAATTTTTATCTACTGACAGAATCTTTAGTTTCACAGTCAGTATCTTAAAACATTTGGCTAATATCTCTACAATAAAAACGAAATTAGAATAGCTCAACAAGTTGTAACAAATAAAAATATTTTTAATATATTAAAAAGCATTCGACGGAATTGAAATGAATACATCATTCTAACCAAGACAGATCACGGCAAAGCCCCAACAAAGACAAATGAGCTTAACCGCAAAATTTATACGTTAGGGCCGGTAACAAATAGAAATATATTTACCTGACTGAGAACTTAACAGACTTTTATTGGGAATGTCAGTATTCATAACTTAAGTGACTTACTATGCCTTTTTATTACCTTCTATGTAAAATATGACGTAAATATGGAGTGCTGCACGCTCCGTACATTTATATCATCAGTTAGAACCTGCGGTTTAATAAATATTAAACGAGAGTGAGTGAGTGAGAGTAGTTTCCAAAAATATTTTAGTGTAATAAAATATTTTGGGAAACTACTCTCACTTCTGATTTTTAAAAATTATTCTCAAAATTATTTAAATAAAAGAATGTTACTCATATTACAATTTACTCTGAAGGTTAGTTGATAAAAATAATAAAAGTGTGAGAGCGGATGTTCAACTTGCTCTCTTGTTTACGCAATTAATTATTATCAGGAATAAGACAGCGTACAGCACTACAAGTTCAGTATAGAGCAAATACAGTTCGACCAACCGTAATATGTACAAGTCACAATCACACATTGGTGTAACGGGAAGGACATAATTACATAATAACACCAAAGTATGCAAAGCAACAGCAATACTACTCATCTCAATGTAGCACAGGGCAGCCTCTCAGCAACACGATCTTCCTTGCTCACACTAGAAGAACTACTTAACGAACAGAACCACATCACTTGTCTTACTTAGGCAGAATCTCAGTTTAGAGGTAATGTTTTAGCCCAACAGGAATAATAACGACATGAGACTCGTAGAATTATTCACTGATCCCTCTTTTTCGACTGCGCGATACTTTATACAGCTAGAACAAGTGGGAGAAAACAGCTCCACCCTCAATTTTTCCTATTTTGCTTTATTATTTTACCCTAACAATTCCTAACACGGCCTCTCCTGACGATTCACACGTCCCGTGTGAGGGCTAAAGTAACGTTACCGGCTTTAATTTAACTTTACCGTCTCGGCCATTTCTGACCATGAAATACAGATTAAGTTTTTGCAGAATTGAAAACATCGTCCAAATCAATTTTAGTATACAACGCTTCCTACTAGAGCTTTATACATGCACACGGCACAGATCGTACTATACAATGAAGACACCGGGCACCCAGCTAAACGCGCTCCAGCAAGCGGTTCCGCTGCGTTCAACACTCGCGTTGCACGCGCGCAAGCGAGTCGTCGCGCTGTACTCGTGCCAGAAAGCCGTCGCTCTGTACTCGCGCCAGCGAGCTGTCCAGACTTAAACAGTGTAGGCATAGGCACCAAGTTTGCATACCTCTCAGTGGCTCTTACTGGTTGTTGACATAGGCACAAAGTTAGCGTGTCACACAGACTTCAACACTGTAGGCATAGGCACCAAGTTTGCATACCTCTCAGTGGCTCTTACTGGTTGTTGACATAGGCACAAAGTTAGCGTGTCACACAGACTTCAACACTGTAGGCATAGGCACCATGTTTGCATACCTCTAAGTGGCTGTTGTTGACATAGGCACAAAGTTAGCGTGTCACACAGACTTCAACACTGTAGGCATAGGCACCATGTTTGCATACCTCTAAGTGGCTGTTGTTGACATAAGCACAAAGTTAGCGTTAATTAGTACCTGAAACCTTTTTCATATCATGAAGTGCCTGACTATTCCATGAAACGCTACAATTTTCAATTGTATAAATGTTAACGTTTGTCTATTCGTCCATTCATGTTTGGTCATATTATCTTAAATACGAAAGCACCCATCTAGTAATATCAGCGATAGTTGTTTGAGATGCTGCTGGGGTGGCTTTTGGGCCATCCCAAAGCCGCGTAAATTTATATATAAATGAGGCATAAGGTTATGTGGACTCTAGGGTCCTACACTACAAGTACATTTAAAAGAAAACCAGTGTCAGAAAGAGTCCCCGCTCTTCCTTATCTATGACAGAAAGCATTTAATTACATTTCAAGGATTAGCGGCGATTGAAATAAGGCAATTAATGTATTTATTACTTGTACGTATTTTAATCTGTCTGTCTGTGTGTGTGTGTGTGTGTGTGTGTGTGTCTGTGAGGAGAGAGAGTGTGCTGTGTGTGTGTGTGTGTGTGTGTGTGTGTGTGTGTTGATTATTAATAAGACGATATAATGTAATGGCATAAGAATATAAGTTAATAATAACAGAACCAATAAATTACATATGTAATTATTTTGTAAAGGAAAAAATGTATTTTTATTTTTCCAACAAAGTATTTTTTGTTGGAAAAATACAATATTTTCCTATATTTAATACCGGTAACATAAGTCTTGGGCGAGGTCCATGTTCAGCAGTGGACTTATGAGGGGCTGTAATGATGATGGTGATGATTAAATACTGGTAGTGATAATATTCATATAAAAAAAAATTCTTTTAATAAACACTAGGATTTTCTTTTGCATCATGGAGGTAGTTTATAAACATAAACTACCTCCATGATGAACATAGACTACACAAGGACTAATATCCAGACCCGGAAAAATTATTTGCAGGCCATACAAATACTTCATACTCATCGCTGCAATTCATTGCTAAGCCACTGCGCCACGGAGCCGTCAATTAGTATATAGTTAGACATTGTTATTATAAGCATGAATATGAATAGAATGAAAATATTTAATAAAGCCAAAGCCAAATATTTCATAAACATAAAGCAGCCGGCTTTTTGAAAACATTACAGCCTTGTCGATATTATGATAATATTTTGGTTCTCAATTTCTCGACTGCCTCGTTGGTCTAGTGGTTGTACGCACGACTGCAGATAACGTGTTCCCGGGCTCGAATCCTAAGTCATGTCAAAAATCGCATATTGGGTTTTTCTGTCAATACTTTTGCAGTAGCACCCCGGGTGTCTGGAGTCAAGAAGAAGGGTGGTGTTTCGCCCTAGTCCTTCGAAAAGCACGTAAAGTCGTTAGTCCCGCGTCTCATCTCTCTTCGGCCGTATTCGAATGCCGTCCCATCGAACTACGGGAATAAGTAAGAAATAGAAAGTGCGTTTGTGCTAGTCTTATATGCTAGGATTATATTCAGGAGTGGACCTTTGATGGGATACAATGATGATGATGATGAAGTCATGGTACCAGGGCAAATCTCTTGTCTTAAAATACGAAGAAATGAGATCAAATCGAGTTCGATTTATTGTTACCATCAGTACCAATAAAATTATGAACCAATGAATAAATTTTAAGTAAAATGTTTTTATAAAACATTTCTTTAAGAATTGAAGTGATATACGAACTTACAGTCCACCTAATGGTAAGTGGCGCAGTGCACAGACACCTACAGCCAACTTCAAACAAAGAAAGCTACAGATGTGTTGTCACCTCTGAGAACTAAAATGGAATGTAACACTGCCTGTACTAGCTCTTTTTATACTTCTGTCTGAAATGAACAATGCAACCACAGTTGTTTGGCGGCAGAAATAAGTAGGAAAGGACTCCTACTACCAAGTAAAATTTAGTTGATTCTTCTTCGCGTTAAAAGATTCTCAGAAATAAATGGAGGCCTTTGCCCAGTAATGGGACACACGCGTGTATTATGTAGCCTTTACTTATGTATAAAGTATATGTAGGTACGTTACTTTATTATCAGTCCGTGCAAGTCCATTGATGGTAGGCGTCTCTCCCGTTGCAGGGTGGATTTGCTTTAGCTGACAAGCTTGGCTGTCGGATTGATGATCACAGTATCAGATGTCTCGCAACTTTGACGTTGCTGCCCATCGCGGGTAAAATATACCGCCATCTATCGGAAGTCAATAGATTTTCTGAAATTTACGAAATTGTGGAACAAAGTCTCAGATTAGGGGCAACTACATCTAGTCCAGTTGAATCCCCAGAAGACACAAGTTTGCGCGTTTACCGCTAAAAAGAAGCTCTTTGTCGTATCTCCTCAGTTTCAAAGCACTCCACTTGTTGCCTTAGCTAGCATTGGAATCCTCGGCGCCGACATAACGAACGACGTTCAGTTCCGTCGTCACTTGGAAGGGAAGGCCCGAGAGAGGGGGACAGTATTTCATGCCGGCACACCGCTTGCAACTTTACAAGGCGCAAATTCGGCCTCAAATAGAATACTGTTCTTATCTCTGGGCTAGGGCACCCCAGTGCCAGCTCCTTTCACTTGATCGCATCCAGCACAGAGCGATTTGAATCGTCGGCGACCGAGTTCATTCTGATCTGAAACACAATCCATTACTTATCTATTACATTACTTATCCTAAACATATGAATAATAAATAATACATGGTTTATAATGATAACAATTATTACAGACGCCTATTATCATGAATAGGCTAATAGACAATAAAGTCAATACACTTGAAGCCATCATTATGCATACGGTGATGATCTAAGCTCAGCAATGGAGAGATAATGCTTGATCTACGCGTCCATTGAGTAAGTTAATGTCTGAATGTATTTAGTACAGTTATATAAGCGATATCACTATGTAATAATCAAACCACGTAGCTAATTTGTCCTGGGTCTTGATTACCCTATGCACTTAATCATCAATTACGATTTGATTAAACTAGCAGCTGTATTCCAACTCTATAATCACTAATGAATTTCTCAATCTCACTCAACATTTGTTTTGTATTTTTTTATTTCGTAGTTAAGAACACGCGAAGTTAAAATAAAAAATAATTACATAAAAATTTTTATTTTAACTTCGCGTGAATTAAATGTTTCGTTTTGTGCACCCGTTTTATATACGTAGAAAAATCTCGTAGGATTTTTTTTTGTAGCAAGAATAGGGCCTAATACCCGACTTCACCTTATAACCCCTACGGTTTTCTTCTTTCATTTCTTTGTCATTAACCAACAACTGAAGCTCAGGCTCTGAGCATAGAGTGTAATTATTTGAAATATTACGGCAATCGTTGTTGGATATGCGTAATGAAAATGACAAATTCTATTTCCACATGTTATAAGAAGAAGCAATACCAGATAGGCTTTATGCTTAAATGCTCGCCAGTCAAACGAGATTAATACCGCCTAATTTTTCAAGTTTGCATAATTTGAAATTGATATTGACTTCAAAGTAATATACACTATACACTATTGAATACATTATTTGAATACCAGCGTAAAATAGCAGCTTAACACTGCTGTGTTTCGTATGGTGAGTGTAGAGAACCGGAGACCCTTTTTACTGGAAACGAGGCATTCCATCTTAGTCCTTACGGGTGACAACGCATCTGCATTTAAATTCGTAATTGAGGATAGATGTAGATGTCTATGGGTCACAGCAACCACTTACCATCAGGTGGACTGTGTGCTCGTTTGTCACCCTATCCTATAAAAAAAAAAAAAAACACCGCACCGGTAGTTCACTCAGTCTTGATAATGCCTGTAGGTGGATGGCAAAACAGTGCATTATCACAATGTAATATCATTTGGAATAGAAATCTGATTTGTCCCCATTCTGATTTTTCACTCATCAACGCATTTTATTTTGCCTCGACTGACTAATCTTTAAGTTTCGCGGTCCGTGTCATAAAATATTTGGCTAATGTCGCTACAATTAAAAATAAAATTAGAACAGCTCAATAAGTTGTAGCAATAAAAAGATCTTTTTAATATAAGAAAAATCCTCTATTAATACATCATTCTAACAAGACAGATCACGGCAAAACCTCAACAAAGATAAAGGAGCTTAACCGCGAAATTTATACGTTAAGGCCAGTAACAAATAGAAACCAATTTACCTGACTGAAGACTCAACAGACAATTTTTCGGAATATCTGTATTCATAACCTAAGCGACCTACTTTGTCTGTTTCTTACAAAATTGTAAAATATGATGTCGTTAGCTATATTCCCAGCAGTGAAATATCATCTATTTTCGATGGGCTACATTAATTTCAGTTAATGTAAGTGCTTAAAAAAAACAACAAGTAATACCAAAGACATGTTTTTTTTTAATAATATCGATATTTTTTGTTACCTTATTTTACATTCTTGCACACCACGACCACAAATTAATGAATTCCATCGGTTTTTTATTGTTATAGTAATTTACGTTAACTGAGCTGATAGATAATCAATAAATAGTATGACTGCTATTACACGGGTTTTTCAAAAAACAACTTGAATTATTATTCTAGTGGAATATTAGTGAAAAAAATTATTTTCGCAAAATTTAAGCAACCGTAGCATTAAAAAAATCGTATTGCAACATAAGTGACCAATAATTTTAAAATAATATGTGCTTAAAGCCGATTTCACAATTATATTATTCATCATTTTACCTAATGTAAATAGTGAATTATTGCTATTCGTGTTTAAAAGGAGTGAAAGGACATTGCTCTGCGCCCATACATTGTTCGGCCTGGAACCAAGAGCATCGGAAAATTATGTGTTTTATTGTCGATCATTAGTAAATTCCTATATGATCTTATTTTATAGCGGACTAGCTGCAGAATAGATATATTTCATAAAAGTATCAGATTTTGAGGTTATAATCGAACCTGAAAACAATGTCCTAAAACATTTAGCTATTTTAGTACCTATTTAGATATCTAGGTATGTAGTTTTTGTTCTAAGGCCTAAGTTTATGTAAGTGCAACGTATAAATGCATATAATCTAGTTAACATACCTGCTTTGTTAGCATTGGTATTGAAATGAGAAAAATTTTTTGTGTATTAATGTAAAAATAAAAATTTATGTATTTATTGGCAGATAGCATTTAGATGTTATCATTAGCATATACGGTACGGTAAGATATCGCAATTTACACAAAATACACTTTCCATTGCGTATGCGTAAGTCCGTTTATGAATGCTAGGTTATTGTTTGAGCGGTACACAGTTCCGAAAATCACAGCAAGGTAAGTAGTTTTTGAAAGCAATCAGGGTCTGTTAAAATAACCAAGTCGTAATGTTCAATATATACTCCCGAAAGTCACCAAAACACCGATACAATTACAAAGACGCCAATGTAATTTTGACAGAGTGAGTGATGAAAAGTAAGCATGTCAATCTGAAATCGTTTAATCGATTGTTTATAGTAAAATAATCGATTTTCTAGATCGATATAAATCTGAAAAATTCTTGTCCGATGTCCTGATATCGACTTAGAACACTCCATCGATTCAATGAATCGATCCAAAAACCTCTCGAATCGAACTTATTGAAGAACTAGCTATATTTCAAATGATTCAAGACATAATTTTGCATAGTTGGAACATCTGTTCCTTGTGACTTTTTTCTGTTCTGTTCTGCGTTCGATCCCAGGGTTGGGAAAAGTATTATTGGGTTTTTCTAACTTGAAGTTCCCAGTAGTAGTACGGAGTCTGGATTTGTGCCCGGTGTATGGTAATACGCGCACCCCCTATTACATGGCATGTATAACATAACTGGTGCTAATTGGTAGTACTACACACCCCTGCCTACTACTTCTGGGAAATACAGGCGTGGTGTTATGTTTATTAATTTAATGATGTTTCTATCCAATTACTTGTATTTACGGTAAATTATCATCAATAATGTTCTGTGTCTATATTAGGTATGTTTGAAAATGTCGTGATTAATCGAGAATCGATCTGTTAATGCTCGATTTAATCGAGAATCGATTCTAGTATGTTCGATTTGAATCGATTTGGAGATCGTTTTTTTAAAGTAAATCGACATGCCTAAGTGAGAGCACAGGTGAGAGACTGACAAGTGACAAGTGACCATTTAGTTACATCAAAAATGGGAGTGCCAAATACGATACGATTTATGGATATTTCCTAAAATTTACTACAGCCATGCGTTACAAACAAGTATTACATACATCACCTTTTATCATACGATAATATTAATACCATAACAAGTATGACAATGTCTTACTTTACTTATAATAACACGTACGTCTCTACTTCTTCCATACTTGTAACAATATTAATAATAACATCTGTATCTAGTCTGCAATATTGATCTTTTAAAGAACACATTTATAATTAATGCAGTAACGATAAGTGTTTTTAATATTAATTGTCGTAAACTCGTAAGTTATCGTTTAGTAAAGTAAAGTACACACCTTTCTAAACGAACATTAAAAATCCCATAATTATCTTTATGAATATTTTTTTCAGCATTATTCTAACCACCTATTTAAAATCGAGTATGACCTCATTATTTAGATATAGTACATTTTATAAATTATGCTTTTAGGAAATAACATAAAAGAATATAAAGAAATGGTAATTGAATATTTTTATTGTAGCTTCTATTTGCTACTTTATTCGAAATAAGTTCAAAATGTGATTCTGATTAAAAAATATTCAACAGTTCATTAAAAATTCAAAAAATCGATTACAATCGATTGGGCATCCCTAATAATTTTTCGACACCACATGATGTTTGGCGAAGATGGCGGCGATTAATGTTATTAGTCGAGTAGAATACTTTTTAATGTTCATTTTGGAATGCAGCTAGTCCGTGTTGTATAAGTATTTGCAATTAATATAATAAAATAGACAATTCATTATCGTGTATGTACGATGCTTTTATTGCACAGGGCGATTCTGGACATTGTCCTTTGGTTAAACAACAAAGTTTGCAATATTAAAACAAATTTGAACATTAAATGTACCTGACCATTTGGGTTTAAATAAAAACATTAAAAGACGTCAGTATTGAATAGAAATAATAAAATAAAGCCTATTTAAATCCAGCTTACACCTAAAATTCGCTTAAAAAATATTTTAACGAATGCAAATTGGTTAGTCTGTTACGAGTTTAAAATATGTGGTGTGACCGTCATACTGGTTAGCTGCACGCACTCCGTACCATCCGTCTTTTTTCCATGTTAGACAAAAAGGATATAATTGGAACGAGTGCGAGCGAGATAGTAAATGTAAAAATCGCTAGGGAGTCTAGGGAAGTAGAAACTTAGTGTGTCACTCGACTTGCTCGACTTCGTATGTGTTTATTTCCTTTTCCTTTCCAATTGTTGCTTTTTACTGTGAATCAGTATTAAAACGTCTACCTAGCTATTTTACTGGACTATTCGTTTTGTTTACTGATTTCAACTTTTTTGTGTGGTGATATTTGCGACGACTTGGCTTGTAACTGGATTGTTTAGATTGTGGACAAAATGCCACGTGTTCAGTATACGCCACAAGAATATGCAAACATGCATTTTATTAATGGGGAATGCAGAGACTATGCAAATGCAGCCGCAACTCTTTATAGGAAAAGATACCAGTAGGGTAGAATTGGGGGTTCTACATCACATCACCTCGCTGCGCTCGGTTAGTGCTGTAGAAGTCCCCTAATTCTACCCGCCTATTGCGGTCCGATATTGTTTACTGTGCGATGCTCCGCTTCTTAATCTGACGAACAGACCGATCCAAATTAATAGCCATTAAAATATCAGTCAGTCGGTTCAATTTATTAATAAGTACCAAAACAATAGGTACCAAGTTAAACAATACCTATATTAATAGGCACCAAGTTAGGTACTTAATTAAAATTTAATATTTGAGATTTATGTATTTGACCAATAACTAACAGATTTATTTTTGAGATATTTCAGATAGTTAATAAAAGAAATAAGGTATTTGAAAATAAAAAAATTTTTTCAACAACCACTTATATTATTTTTAAAAGATTACACCATTTTTTTAAACATGTTACATTTTTAGTACATAAAATGAAGGATGATAAATACAATTAAAAATATCATTACAAAACTTATTTTCTTGATAAAAACTTAACAAACTAACCCATTTAACGTTTTCTAAATTTATAACATCATCATGATCAAATATATTCTTAATCCAAGTCTCTTTTTCAAACCCTTTACAATAAATCGTTTTGTCAACGAAGAAGGGTTGTGTGTGTACATTAAAAATTTGTAATAGGGAATGAAGCCATCATTCCAATTAATTTTTCTATTCCGTTCTATCCACTTCACTTGTTTTCTTTCTGTGTATGTAAGGTTGTGAACTTAAAAAGGTGGTAGAATCAATAAAACTTGAACTTGATCATGGCAAATGATGGCAATTTCTTTAACAATAAATTCGTTATTATCTCTTAAGAATCCTTGTACATCTACAATAGCCGTAGATTTCATGATATTTTTCGAACTGTGTTACTTAAGTGTCTGTACTCTACTAGATGATCGCTTATTATTAAACAATATGCACTGGTGTTGTCATCAACTGGTCCTGATTTTAAATTTTCGTTTTGTCGTGAACAATCAATTACAAACAACGGAGCTTTATTTTTAAATGTTTGCGGATCAAGCAACGGATCGACAGGAAGATTAAAGAACGACTGACGAAATCTACTATAATATACTGTACTTATTTTCATCAAATTTCATATTAAGAGCATCGTACGGATAATAGTAAGAATTTAGGAACAATGTAACATTTGTCAAATAACAATGATCGAAAATGGCGCTGTCTTTAACTTTATTATTTTTTCTATTAGTTTGTAGTCCAAAAATAATATAACGTTTTTTCTCTAATTGCGAAGTTGTTTTGACAGACCACGTATGTTTAGTAGACTTTGCCATTGAACAGGCTAATCTTTCTCCAAATGTCTTACTTTTGCTGGTCAGATACAGAATCAGATTCATTCATCAGCTAATTGCTTGCAATTGCGCGAAGGTTATAGCCATAGTACAATTAACTTACAGTAGGTTAAAACGGCACCTTAAAACGGCAAGGCCCCAGGCGAGGATGGAATTACAGCGGGCTTCTGAAGTGGGTGGAAAACCGGTGCCGGTCCTTCGGCTCTTTAATTCCGTCCTACATGGTGGCACTACACCGGAGGCGTGGAGCAGAAGTGCGGTGGTCTTGTTCTTCAAGAAAGGCGACAACGCTCTCTTGAAGAACTACAGACCGATTTCCTTCTGAGCCGCGTCTGCGTGCTATTTTCGAGTCATTACGAATCGTCTCGCACGCAGACTCGACGACTTCCAGCCTCCCGAACAAGCCGGTTTCCGAAAGGCTTTAGCACCATAGACCACATACATACCCTTCGGCCGTTGTACAGAAGCCAGGTACAATTTGCTATCTGGCGTATGGACTGTGAAAGCGATTCCGTCAAGAAATTTGGGCGGTGCTGCAGTCCTTCAGCGGTGCCAAGTTGACTGTCGGTATATCGAAGTGCTGAAGTGCTTGTACAGTAGGGCCACGATGGCTATCCGAGTACAGAACCAGAGTACAAAACCTATCCAACTGCAGAGAGGTGTAAGACAGGGTGACGTTATATCCCGAAACTCTTCACCGCTGCATTGGAAGACGTTTTCAAGCTTCTGGACTGGAAAGGATACGGCATTAACATCAATGGCGAGTACATCACTCACCTTCGATTTGCCGATGATATAGTCCTTATGGCAGAATCGCTGGAGGACCTAAGCACTATGCTCAATGACCTCAATAGTGCCTCCCAACGGATAGGTCTTAAGATGAACATGGACAAAACAAAGATCATGTGTAATATCCATGTCACACCTATGCCGGTAGTTGTTGGTAGCACTAAGCTCGAAGTTGTTGACGAGTAAGTTTACCTGGGATAAATAGTCCGAATAGGTAAGTCCAAATTCGATCGAGAGGTCAATCGACAATTTCAACGCGGCTGGGTAGCGTTCGGGAGATTACGACACATCTGCTCGTCAAGCATAACTCAAAACTTGAAAACGAGGCTGTACAACCAGTGCGTGTTACCAGTGATGACCTATGGATCTGAGATGTGGTCCTTCACTGCTGGTCATATGAGAAAGCTCAAGGTCACTCAGCGAGCTATGGAAAGGGCTATGCTCGGGGTTTCTCTGCGTGATAGATTTAAAAACGAGGATATCTGCTGTAGAACCAGAGTAGCCGACATAGAATTAGTAAGCTGAAGTGGCACTGGGCCGGCCATATAGCTCGAAGGACCAACAACCGATGGGAAAGAAAGGTTCTCGAGTGGCAGCCTCGTACCGGCAGGTGAAGTGTAGGGCGTCTCGCCACTAGATGGAATGACGACCTGGTAAGACTTGCAGGAAGTCAATGGATGCAGATAGCTCAGGACTGTGCTTTGTGGCATTCCTTGGGTGGAGGCATTTGTTTAGCAGTGGACTTGTGAAGGGCTGTAATGAATGACATGACAGTTACCATTAAGAGGATGATTAATCCCAGGGTCAAACTTTTAAAGTACGAGGGTGACACTGAAAGTTCTATTATAGTTTTATTATATCTTTTCAAAATAGTGTCCATTTATATCAATACATCGCTGCATCCGATGGAACCACCGAGAAAAGCACTTTGCCCACTTGTTCTTAGGGGTCTCTTCGACGGCATTTTGTAACGCAGCCACTGCTTCCTCGGCGTCCTCGTTTTCTCGTTTTCTTCGAAGTTTTTCTTTTATTTTCGGAAATAAATAGAAATCGCAAGGTGTGAGGTCGGGGCTACAGGGCGGGTGACCCAGTAAATCCACGTCTGACGTCGCCAAATAGTCGATTGTTTGCTTGGCGGTGTGCGACGAGGCGTTGTCGTGGTGAAGAAGGATCCTACTGCGAGGTCGTTTCTCCCGAATTTTTTCGAAGACAAGTGGCAAACAATTGTTAGTGTAATACTCTGCAGTAACTGTTTTCTGATCCTCTAAAACAATTATTGCTTAATGACCTGTCCTTCCGAAGAACGAGGTCACCATCTTTTTTCCCACGCTTTGACCTCTCTTCACTTTAGTTGGCAACTCCTCGCAAAGAAACACCCAGACAGCAGACTGTCTCTTAGTTTAACAATAAATCCAGCTTTCGTCACCCGTAAGTATGTCGAACACAGCATTTGAGTCACCTCCGTTAAATCTTTGAACCATTTCACGACACCATTCAACACGACGGAGTTTTTGGGCCTCTGTCAAATTATGAGGTATCCACCGGGCACAAAGCTTCCTGACCGCTAAATGTTCATGGAGGATTTGTGCACTAGACTCATACCGATGCCTAAGCTTGTCCGAATATGCTGATAAGTCACTCTTTTGTCAGTCTCTATCATACGCCGCACAACAGATGTTATCTTCAGTCGTCGCCGTAGAAGGCCGTCCCTCACGCAGATTATCAGTGAGATTAGTGCGACCACGTTTAAACTCATTAAACCAGTTGTAAACAGTGGCACAAGATGGGGCTTCATTTTGAAAGGCCAATCGAAGTCTATCATAACTTTCTTGTTTACTTAAATGACATCGAAAGTCATAAAAAATCATTGTACGAAAATTTTCTCGCGTTAAATTCATGCTGAAGTGACACAGACAATTTTCAATTTGCCACCAAATCGTAAAAAAATGACAAATTAATAAAATACATATACAATAATATTAGCAAGGAGTTCCATTTTCAAAATTTGAACTTATTTTTTTTATTATATCGTTTACAAATGGCCAGTTCTGAAAACATTCATTGTCGCCCTCGTAGAGAGATTATATTTGGGTGCGGCATATTTTTCTTATGGTCAGCTCCACTTTGTTTGCTCATGTGTTTCTGGGGCACGAAATCTGCACATTTCCTATGAGCGAACCAAAAATTTAATGTAGTCTATACAAATGTATAGCAGTAGAGCGTTCTGCCACTTTATGTTAAAATAATTTTGATAATCTATACATACAATAAATCTGTAGAAATTTCGTGTCTGTAATAATTCTAATATATTCTTAAAAAAACAAGTCCAGGAGACTAAATAAAGGGGAAGCTAAATTAGTTGTTTTTAGAATTTCTGTATGTCTTTCTGTCTGTATGTGTATTCACGATTCACGCAAAAACTACTGGACCGATTTTCATGAAATTTCGCATGTAGGTAGTAAGTAACCCGGGGCGTGGCTACTTATAGGCTACTTTTTATTCTATTACGGAACTTAAAAAGAGAAGGTTAAGTATTTACCTTTCTTTAGATGTAAATTTTCTATTATATATGATAATGTTACGGGTGTTCTCTCAAATAAATACCATATTTATAATAAAGTTTCAAATTAGTTTTAACCTTTGTATAACCATTTGAAATTCCACCGATGATCTACGTTTTAATTATTAAAACAGCGCCATCTATCATCAAGTGGAAACGATAATAAATTTTGCCTTCAGTTACTAATAAAGTAAATGATATAAATAACTTTTATTTATATGTTTAAACAATTAGATTTATAAAATAAACAAAACGTTTATTTTTAGTTTTCTCGTTATTTCATTTTCAATGATAATAGTCTATCAAACGTATTAAAATTAATATGGATTTTAGTTCTACTCTTACTAATATTATATTATATAATCATATACTGTAATTATTATTCTATATGTAAACTGATTAAAACTGGTATGCCTACAATTATTTCAAAATTTTATTATCTTAAAGAAAAGGAGACTTAAAGAAAAGGAGGAGGTACTCTTTTCGACTGTATTTTTTATGTGTGTTACCTCAGAAGTTTTTTCTGCGTGAACCGATTTTGTTGTAAATGACAAAATATAGATACTACTAGCGCCATATTGTAACATACTAGTAGTCGTTCCAAATCTCCGTTGAAGCACGTTGTTTTATTATAGGTTATGGGCCCAGACCCATTTAATAGCTAGAAATTGTGAGTTTATTGTTATATATTATTCAAGATTACCTATTGTCAAGGTAATCTTGAATAATATATACAAACGAGTATTTTTCCCAGTGATGGATTTTGTTTCAAGCGTAATAAGAACCCAATTTGTAAAGATTAAAAGCCTCAGCTATTTACTTTAGCATATTTGTTTTTGCTTGCAAAATTGAATTGTTCAAATACTCGTATAAAAGAAATTTCCTCTCTTCAGTCGTTATCTTTAAAACCATTTTTTTCCAAATATTATGCATATTCCTTGGAACGTTGTGATCCCTACCATGCTGTTTCTAAATGTTTATACTTAATTGTATAAAATATTAGCTGGTACCCGGCGCGTTGCTGCCGCAGAAGAAATAATTGTGGAAATATCGTTTTAAATTTGGAAGAGTTATATTATGTAATTAGAAGTGATAATACATTAATTGAAATTGAGTGACTTATTTAAAATAAACTTGTGTGTACAATACGCGTGCTACCTACTGTAAGTTAATTGTACTATGGCTATAACCTTCGCGCAATTGCAAGCAATGAGCTGATGAATGAATCTGATTGCGGTAAAATTTGTCATACCGCAATCACATAAATACAGCGCATAAAATACGAACAACCAAACAAACATTGATTTTTATATATTCGATTATATTGTAAATTACATCCATCCATCCATTACCGCCTAAAATCCACTGCTGAACATAGGTTTTCCCATAGATTAACTGATAGGAAGGATTTGACCATAGTTACCGCGCTCGGCAGGTGGGTTGGCAACCTTTTTTTTAATTATTTTGAGTTAGGAAATATTGCTGCATAACTTCTGTTTTTGTTTCCCTTTGTCGCCTCTTGCGATATCCACGGGAAAGTTATGGGGTAGTGTATATTCTAACACAGCCACTATATTTCGTTGTTGTTTCTTTTCTTGTAAATTAATGCTTAAAAAAAGTCCCGCCGGGTTTCTCATTAGCTCTTCACAGGACAGATGTTTTTTTCGAACCAGTGATAAAGCCTAAAAATGACTTTCAATAAGTGTTCTTGTAATCTAGATTGTATAAAAAAATGTACTCTACAAGTAATTCACGCCAATAAATAGATTTTTGAAAAAATATTTTTAGAAAAAAAAAACTGATTTAAAAATTTTGAATTACATTGTTGTATATTTACGTATTATTATTACATTTTATTATTCTCACAGCGATTTTCTTATGGTTTAATAATAGAATTAACTATGCCGTCGCAGTTGTTAAATAATATATTCAAGCAGAACATGTCATAGGCCTTCAAAGTCGTTAAGGTCAGATCTGATTCAAATAAGTCAATTATCATTTTAATTAATGGCATAGCAAGATTTCCATGGCAGACGTTCAAAACTTTACTCAAAATTTATTTTGCAATTAGCCTAAATCAGTGCTTACTAATTGATCTTAATATTTAATTAAAATTGACGAGGTATTGGAAAATTATGAACTAAATGAAAATCAAGTACCTTAAGTTCTTCACGATCTTTCAATTCAACGATTTGTTAGAAAATATGTTTTATACACCCATGTAACTCTTGTGGTGGCTGTGTAAATGAATCCAATTCAACATCTAATCTAACTAATTTCGTCCCAAGAATCCTAATGTAAACGTTGTACAATACATATAAAATTAACTTGAACTTGAAGCTTTCAGAACTTTTTCAGAATTTGTCCGAGTGTCCGTTTGCACTGAATTTTCTCAAGCAGTATATATTTATTTCTCTAGCTATTCCGATAGCTATTCCGAAAGTTTTTTCATAACCTTGTAATATTTTTGTTCGAATTTTTTATAAATGTATATTATGGCTAAATTTCTTGTATATTTTTGCTTATGTGTAGGTTGATATATTTTCTATTAATAACATATTATCTTTCTATGTGCCTATGTTTAAAATATGTGTATTATGTGTTGTTTGATTATGCGTAAGCTATTTACAGGTATAATAATAATAATAACCCTTTAACGGAGACTAGGTATCTGCGCACGAGAGAAACGAGGTGTTCGTCCTCAGAGGTGACACCGCATCTGTATTTTCGTCAAGCGCAGGGCATCCGCCCTATAATTCTTAATCGAAGATAAGTGCAGATGTGTATGGGTCGCAGCATCAGGTTAATTGTGAGGTTTTGTAATATATATTAATTGTGATATTTTTGTATATATATATATATATATATATATATATATATATATATATATATATATATATATATATACATATATATATATATATATATATATATATATATATATATACTTGTTTTTTGAGTATTTTGACAGCTTTTCTATAAATTTTATTTATATTAATCAAAGTAATCACCCATGCAATTGATGCATCTTTGCCAACGCAGTAGCAGCTTATTGATGCCCTTCTTGAAGAAATCAGCTGGACGGGATGCAACCAATTCTTCAAAGGTATTTTGTACTGCTTCTCGGGTATTGAATTTTTTCCCACCAAAATGTTATCCAAATTCTGGAAAAAAGTAGAAGTCTGTAGGCACAGGGTTTGGTGAGTACGGCGGATGACGGAGAGTTTCCAAACCCAGCTCTTGTAACTTGGAGACCGTCTGTTGTGCAGTATGAGATCACTCGTTGTCGTGCAGGAGCAGCGGGGACAAACGATTGACCAAAGCTGCTAGGAGACGTGCGAGCTTCTCCATCATTGTGTTCAGTTCTTCACAGTACACATTTGTAGTAATGCTCATCCTGTTTGGTAGGAAGCTGTAATGAATAAAGCCGGCACTAGACCGTCAAACTGTGACCATCAATTTTCTAGAGGTAATTTTTCGCTTAGGGCATTGTTCAGGTGCTGAACCAGGATCCAACCAATTTGCTGAGCGCTTGCTATTATCAAACAGAATCCATTTTTCATCCCAGGTAACAATGCGGTTAAAAATTTCTTTTCTTTTTACATAAAAATGTTATAAGAATAAAAATGTATTCATAAAAGGCCTAACAGCGCTTTAAAGTTAGCATTTATAATACGCTTATTGTATCTTATAACTCAGGCAATACCTTCACGACAAAGGAGCTAAGAATGCTGCCTCGTTAGATAATGACTTTCTTTTATAAAAGCTTTATGTTTTTCTTGAGACATCCTTAACGGATTACTGAATTTTTACTTTCATTACTTTTATACAAATATTAATAAATGTTTTAATTCATCATCATTATTATCAGTATAATGGTGAACATAGGCGGAGGCCTATGTTCACCATTGTTCACCATTGTTTGAGTTCACCGTTTTATGGGTTTCGTAGGACTCTTCCTACTCATAAAACACGGTCCTGAGCGACCGACATACATAGACTTCCTATATTTCTTACCAGGTCGTTACATTTATATTATAACAATATATACGTCATTCTAGTTGTTAACTTGAGCTTGTAAAGTCCACTCAAAAGGTTCAAAAATTAAACTTTCGTTAAAAAGTAAAAATCGGAATGCTAAGACATAATTTATAGAATTTTTATAGCCCCGAGTTTTATGGTTCCCAAAGATCTGTAGAACAATCTCGCTTATACAAGGCTTAAAATATCTATACCGATGGTCATGATATCAAAGGCGCAAGATGTCGGGTACTGCGATCGTTAATCCGTCCGCTAAGTGTGTCGATTATAGCAGAAACTTTACATTGGAAGAGGTTCGTATCCAGCATTGGAAGAGGTTCGTATCCATCACTGGAATATTAATGGACGATGAAGAAGACCTCCTTCTTCTTCTTTTAAAACTTTATTATAATATAATTTTTTTTAAATATTGCAATTTTATTAAAATTTTCAAGCTTGTAATAAATCATCCTAAATAATATTTTCAATACTGGTACTTATCAGATACCTAAAGGTAATGACATAACACTTCAAACAGCCAATTTGTAGAGGAAACAGATAATAAATATATTACGCTTCGAGTACGGCACAAAGGTTTAAGCGTAATTGCGACTCTGATTAATTGCTCCTGTGGCTTATCGCTTCTTAATTTCTCGCGCTAAATGTCGTGTACTCTTGTGTACCAATAGCTTATTCAAATCTAGTTTTCTTCTTTATACAACTTCTTTGTGACATCGGCTACCATCAGCAATTTTTCCGTCAGATACAACTGAGGGAATCTTAAACAGGGGATATGATTCTAAAGCCACTTACCATCATTTGGTAGACTTTTAAGACGACAACAAAAAAAATTATATAAAATGTTAAAATTCGCATTTCATTCTTTAATTTTTAGCCTACTCTCTCTTCAATCTGTCCGCATAACTTTTTTGTCGTTATTGGCCCGAATTCGATAGATATTGCTTGAGTTTAAGTGACTTCTAATGGAATGCCCTTAGGACAGATTCCTATAAAGTTTTACGACACTGACTAGAATTTAATGTGAAAAGTCTTATAATATAAAATATGTTTTTTTATAAAACTAAAGTAACGAACAAACTTACAGAAAACTTGTTGACATGTGGCTACTGCAGTCCAAGGACACCTGCAGCCTATTTCGAATAAAGAAGGCTACAGATTTATTTATTTATTTCTGAAACTTACAACTATCATTACAGGATTACCTAATGCGATAATGTAGCTGTCTAACTGATTTGTATTCATACTTTAATTTTTGTAACAAATTACAAACAATGCTGTCTTTGTGAATTCACTCAGAGTACAACAGAACAGGTCCTTCTCACTAGCTATTGTTGAGCGTATGGAGTGCGCGCGTCAGAGGTGCCTTACCCAGAAGCTTGGTCCGACCGCGCGGCTCCACCCACAGTCGCGGCTGCCGTCGGCGCCACACATACCTCTCAGGAACATATAGGTTTAATTGCCCTAACATTTCAGCGTTATGCAACTTTCCTCTGAGTATTTTAAAAATATACGAGGTGAGCGCAAGTTCCCTTCTAACTCTTAGTTCATTATATCCTACCATACCTAAGATAAACAAAGTTGGATACATTAAAGGATAAAATGGGTATACACCATAATAACCCATATATAAATATCTAATAAATTTATTCTGTACTTGCTCTAGCATGAGACTATACTTAGTTTCATGCGGAGCCCAGATGACTGCATTACATTCAAGTTGACTCCGTACCAATGTATTATACAAGGCAATAATCGCTTTTATGTTTGTGAATCCTCGGACCGTACGAAGCATAAATCCTAGATTTCTATAAGCTTTTTTACAGATGTTTAGGATGTGATCATGAAAAGTAAGCTCTGTGTTAAAAGTTACTCCTAAATCTTTAACTTCTCTCACCCAAAAGATGAATTGTCATCACTGAGGACTAAGATGGAATGCCTCTCACTCACAGCCGGTAATTATACTGGCTCTCTATACGTTTCAAACGTGAACACAGCAGAGCAAGCACTACTACTTGGCGGCGGAAATAGGAAGAAGGGTGCTACTAACCCACCCAGATGGACCTCTAGGCAGACATGAAGTCCTACCACTATTTAAATGTGTACGATATTTTTTAAACAACGAAACTTTTGTGAAAGGTGATGGAAGAATAATGTGTGTACGAAAGAGAAAGATGAAACAGTCAAATGTTGTGCAAGTGAGATTGATCATTGAAATGTTTAATCGGGTTTAAGTGAGAAATAATATATTACGTGTCATTCCGAAATGTGTTCATTTTATCTTCAATGGTGCAATACTCTACTTTTAATTTACCTTAAACCAGGAGATGGGAAGTAGCGTTTTCAACAAGCGGTTGCAACTATGGCAAATATTAATTAAATAAATATTTTTATGAGGAAATTTATGAGGTGGTGTAGGTATGTTCAACAGTGGAGTTAGATAGGCTGTAACAAGTGAATGAATGCATTTAAATTTTGTTTTTAATTCTCATTTTAACTCTTCCCTCTAATTTCTATCAAAAATGTTAAATCCACAATGCTGGTAATTAACTTGGTAATTCTGCAGAACAAAACATTACAATTTCATGTTTGATTATGAGAAATTATACGTTCACCACTCACGACCATCGCATGCATGGCTTTAATTCGAAAATCTGGTTAAAATAAAGAAATGAAACGACTTATTTGAACCATACAATAAAATGAATGTTTTCTGCTTTCGAAGCGGTGAGTCAATTACCATCATTGTTTGCAGATGTTATTGAACGTTAATTTCGTTTGTAATTAGTATTAAATCCAAATTAAATTTTTTCTCTTTCGTCATAAAGAGATTTACGTCTTAATATATAGTTTCATGTAGTGACTGGAACTTTGTTGCATCCCCTTGCATATTCTATCGTATCTACCACGGGAAGTGCTCAAAGGAATTGTTCGGAGTAATTCCAGATGCCAAATTTCACCATCGTATATCAAAATTTGCGATACCTTCCATATTATCCGTCTGATTGGCCGTTCACCACAGTGCCATTCACCAGAAATTTTCTTTCTCGAACAACTTGTTTGATACGATTACTATTGGACCGATACGAATTTGGGATATCCATGAAAAGTGCCTACTCCTTTTTAAAAGTGGCTACGCACCTGCAATTGTTCCGCTGGTGTTGCCGTTGTTAATGGACAACGGTAAGCACTTACCAACAAGTGTGACCAAGAAGTGAGCTTCATGCTCGTTTGTCCCGCTTCTATAAAAATTATTTTGAATTATTGTTTACATTTTTTTTACTTTCCATGCGTGGTTTTCTAACACACCTGACATCTTTATAATAAAATGTTTATAATTTATTAAAATACCCAAGAAATATTCTCGAAATTGAAATTTGGAAACATTTGAATTTTGTATTGATTTGTATTTAAAATAATATTAAAATAAATTTTTTCATACCTGACATAGTTATATAGAACATTAATTACTGGCTCGGCACTGTTCTGAGAACAATTAAGAGCAAGAAAGAGTCAGCGGCGCTGCTCAAAATTGTGTTGGCGGACTTCCTATAGATAAATACAAAATTCTTTAAAGTTAAAAAAGTTAAAGTTACAGCCTATATACGTCCCACTGCTGGGCACAGGCCTCCTCTCATATCTGAGAGGGTTTAAGGGCAAGGAAATGTCCGTTGCGCTGCCCCAATGCGTGCTGGTGAACTTCACATATCTTCGAAATATTTTTTTTCTTCACGATGTTTTCCTTCACCGCCGAGCACGTGGTAAATCAGCACTTAAAGTTGCAATTAACAATTTCATTGGTGCCGGCGGGGATCGAACCCGGGTTGCTCGCGTACTGTGAAACTTACAGCGAGCGCTAACTATCTGAGCTACCACGGCTCTGAAAATTCTTTACTACACTCAAAATAATTGGTAAGGCCAGCTTACTTTTCGTAGTGTCGCATGGGTCATCATGGGTAGAGTCGCAACAAGAAAATCAACATATCTTCGAAATTTAAATAATTTTTAATTTCTCAGATCACGTAGTAAATCAGCACTTAAAATTGCAATTTCAGTATTTAATTTTAAATAATTAGTTATTTTAATACTTAATTTAATTCACACAGCAAAATGAAACACTTAATTTTCATTGGGATTTTCGTTAAACAATTAATTCAGTTTGTTTGTAGTGAGTTAACCTCAGTGAGGTTTTTTTTGGAATCAGAAGAGTTTCTTTTGAGTTAAAGGAAATCAAGGATTAATTGAGTACATACATAAACTGATAAAATAAATAATAAATAAAATCAAAGTCGTGTATGTCACTGTGAGGTAAGTATTTACAAATAATAATAACTAATGAAATAAAATGAACGAAGCTGAACGAGTACTTAACTAAAAGTAAATAATTTATTTAGTAAATTGGGTACTTAATTTTTAAAGGCATGGCTATTATAAACTCATTCATTACAGCCTATGAAATCCACTACTGAACATAGGCCTCCACCATAGATTGCTTCTTAAAAGGAGATATAATTGAAATTAGTGATTTATTAATGACATGGCTACTATGTAGACTCGTTTTTAATAATCATAAGTTTAATAAAATAAATAAAAAAGTAAAAGGGAATGAAAGTCGTAAAAATTACAGCCTAACGTCCCACTGCTGGGCACCGGCCTCCCTCACATTTCTGAGAGGGTTTTTAGGGCAAGGAAATGTCCACCGCGCTGCCACTGCCTGTGCGTGTTAGCGAACTTCACATGTCTTAGAAATATTTTTTATTTTATTTTTTTTTATTTCATGAATTTATTTAATCATAGAAACATAGCAAATAATATTACATAAAATACAAGTTATAAGCAAATGAAATTAAAACATTAATAGTTCTAATTAACATAATAAATAAATTAAAGGAAAAAGTGTTATACAAAATTATACAGTATGTAAAACTTAACTTAAGTAAAAAATACTTGCTAATCGCCGCCGTCTGTTCGTAGTAGCCCAAAAAAAGGCTAAGTTGCCTCGCTGTATTGCGAGGCTGATCCGTTGACCAAAATATATCTCAGATTTTAGGCCACCAGAGACATTGACAAGGCGTGATGAGATATCTCTGTACAAAAGCCTTGTTTCAGGACCCCACGGCCCCAGCGTTTCTACACCGAACGGCACAAACATGTATCCCTCTCCTAGGGCTGCATATATGCGCCGCTTGTTATACTCGGCAACAGCAGCAACCGCGCCTACCTTCTGTGCAGTCGCCGCGAGATGTGATGGCACTAATGTGTCACCACAAGTCGCATCCCATACTAAGGAGCACCCATTTTTCCATGGAATGAGCGTCATTCCATCAGGCCTATTTCCATCGTCCCGCAATATACCGCTTGGCTCTAAAATTGCAGGTACGTTGGCACTGGTTAAGGGCCGTCGAATGAAGTCATTAATGGCTCAGTTCACATCCCTCGCCATGGCGAGGTATGTGACCAGCGCTCCGTTGGCACGCCAAGCCGTGGTGTTCGAGAATGTCGAACTCTTTACCAGAGCGGCAGCGATGGAGCTCATTGGTTATTAAACCTAATCTCAGGCTGATAGCAATAGAGAAAGTAGTACTATCCAAGAGAGTTCCAATATTTAATGAGGGCAGTGCATTCAACCAGTAGCCTGACTGCTTCTTCTCAGATGCTAGGAGACGAGCTCGCTCTGTAGGGTTTCCGCAGTTTTCAAAAAGGTTTTTCTGAACGTGGATACTGAGCGGCTCATCCCAAAGCCTCTGCGAAGCTGAGTTTGTCGGAAAAACCTGGTCCAGCTCTGTCTTCCTGCTCCGTGCTTTCTTGGCCTGAACCCAGGAATTTTCATTTAATGGACAATTTAGAATTTCAATTATAGTTTTCCTAATTATATCATCGAGACGATTTCATAATGTGTCGTGCATCCAAAGAATTGAACACCGCAGCACGTACGTAAATTATGGCACAAAAAGGCAAAATTTTAGTATGGCATATGCCATGTGTGGGCTAATTTCTTTTAGACCACTGGATGACTCCTCAAATTTTAAAATCTGTTCACTGACAAAGCATTGAAAGGACTCATCTAGAATAAGAGCACCTAGAAGGCGAAGCGATATGCTGTTAATTATCTTTATATTTGGGGCTAAGGAGTTAAATTTGCTAACAATTTGATCTTTTTCGGAGGTGGTTAAATTCTCATTTACAAAAAGTTAGCATTTTGAAAAATTCTATTTGAGGCCAATAGAACTGAAATAAGAAATGAGACTGGTTTTTTTTTTCTTATTTCAAAGACATTCAGGTTTCCTCACGATGTTTTCCTACACCGCCAAGCACATAGTAAATCAGCACTTAAAATTGCAATTAACATTTTCATTGGTGCCGGCGGGGATCGAACCCGGGCTTCTCACGTTCTATGAAATTTACAGCGAGCGCTTAGCCCCTGAGCTACTACGGCTCGACGAAAATTATTAAACCTAATTATCTATTTATTAGCTCAATAAGAATTATCCTTTTAACGTCAATTAATCCTATTGCACCATGGCGCTACTATTCTGAATACTATTCATATAAAAGTGTCGTTCAAATTAGAAGTTTGGTTTAGTAAATTCTGAGTATCGACGCGATTGATACATATAAAAGTACATTTGAAATACGAAATAAGGAAAAAAGGAGGATAATAACAGGTTTTCAATAATCGAAGAACATAGCGATTACAAAAGGCCGGGGAAAAAGTTTATATACAAATTCAAGATATTTTTTTTTTTCATTAAATCTCTTCGTGTTAAATTTAATATCATTTTTTATTACATACTCTATTAATATATTATACAATTTCAAAAAACTATAATAAAAAGAAACTAAAACTAATAACTTAATTATCATACAGTCCTACTCCCGTGGTATCATCCCAAGAACGCTGGCTGAGTTTTCTCGCTGAATGACTATACTTAGGCTTTGAGCGAGAAATGAGTCCTCTTATCACCAGCAGCAATGACCAGTCGCAGATAGAGTTCCTTTAGGAACTTCACCGCAAGTGGAGCCCACGGACGGTAGTCCCTACAGCAAATGGCACAAATATGTAGTCATATCTCAGAGACTCATATTTGCGCCACTTACTAAGTTCAGCTGCCTCTAATACCGCCCCGCCTACAAACGAGTTACCCCTGAGATGAGAGACCGCCAAAGTGTCTACGCAAGAAGCATCCCACAATTAGGCTTTACCTCTCTCCCAAGAGACCAATGCCATACCATCGGGTCTCCTGCCATCGTCTCTAAATAATCCACAAGGCTCTAAATCCGAGGGAACATTTATAGAGACAAGAGCCCTTCGAAAGACATCGTTCAAAGAACCGTGCCTTGAAAACCTACCAGCACTTTTCTTACATGAAATTTCATGGAGCCCAAACGTCGACGCTGCTACCACAGGGGCACTGATGACTCTTTTTTTTTTTCAAAGTTTAATTACATTAAATTATCTATATATATTATATATACCCAAATATCGAGCTTTTTTGTGTAGCCAGACTTTTTCAAATGCGTCAAAACTGATTTGTGGTCAATCCTCAATCCCTCGGCTATGTCGTAACTACTAATAGGCCGATGTTGCTCCACTTTTTCAAAAATGGCATCGACTTTATCCGTATGAAGGCGACCAGAGCGAGCTGCTTCATTGACATCTAAATTCCCGGACTGAAAACGCTTGAACCTACTTTGTGCTACTCGTACTGACACTGCATTAGCTTCATAAACGTCACAATTTTTTTCGCGGCTTGAGTCGCATTTTTTCCCTTTTTTGTGATAAAAATTAGTTAGATTCACTTATTTTGGTTGACAGAAAAACAATTGAAAATGGCGGGACAGTGTTTTTTACTTTTTTATTTTTCTTTTTTTTAATGTCCTATATGCATTGATATTAAAACCAGCCAGATACAAAAAGTACAACTAAAGAGATTTTTCTTCAGTTTTATACAAACAAAATACGAAGAAACTTTTTTCCCGACCTATTATATTATTATTATTCATTTAGCGGGTACATTTGAGTTTTGAAAACAGTCATTCATTTGTTTTTTCCTCATTATTTTATTCTTTGGCGTCGCTTATTACCGCACAATGGAAAACATGAAATATCGGTATATTTACAAGTACGAGTTCTTCCGTGGCACCAGTGCTGCAGAAACAGCTCGAAGGATTAATGGTGCGTACGGCGCTGGTGTCGCAAAAGAAAGCACGGTACGTTTTTGGTTTCAACGTTTTCGTTCTGGAAATTTCGACCTTCAGAACCAACCCCGTGGACGGGCGGAGACCAAAGTAGAAAATGAAGAATTAAAGGCTATTGTGGAAGCGGATCCATCACAAAGCACTTCAGAGATAGGTGCAGGCTTCGGGGTAAGTGATAAAACTGTATTAATCCACTTGAAGCAAATCGAAAAAGTAAAAAAAAACTTGAACGATGGGTACCTCATGAATTGAGTGAATCGAACTTGCTTGCAAACACGCGTCGACTGCTGTGTTACTTTGCTCAACCGACACAATAATGAAGGGATTTTAAATCGAATCATTACTTGTGATGAAAATTGGATACTGTACGATAATCGGAAGCGCTCGTCGTAATGACTGAACCCTGGAGACCCAGCCAAATCCTGCTCTAAACGAAAATTGACTCAGAAAAAGTTACTTGTGAGTGTTTGGTGAACTAGCGCCGGTGTCGTTCACTATAGCTTTCTAAAATCTGGCCAAACGATTACGGCAGATATCTATTGCCAGCAACTGTAAACCATGAAGGAAGAACTAGCTGCTAAACAACCGCGATTGGTCAATCGCTCTAAGCCACTGCTGCTTCACGACAACGCAAGACCACACACTGCACAAAAAACAACCACTAAGTTAGATGAGCTACAATTGGAATGTCTGCGACATCCACCGTACTCCCCGGACCATGCTCCAACACATTACCATTTTTTTCGGAATTTGGACAACTTCTTACAAGGAAAAAATTCAACTCCGATGCGGCAGTCCAAACCGCCTTCAAAGAGTTTATTGATTCTCGCCCCCATGGTTTTTTTAGTAAAGGGATCAATGAACTACCTATGAGATGGCAAAAGTGCATAGATAACAACGGCGCATACTTTGATTAATTAAATATATTTTACAAAAAAAATTGACTTTATATTCCTCCCGTACAAAACGCCGATTTCATATGTAAGGACCTAATATTATTAAATTTATGGATTAATATCGGATGGGAGCCGTTGTAACTCAGGATATAATTGTCCGCGTAGTACGCGTGCAACATCAGTGTGGTTCCCGCTGGAACCAACGAAATAGTTAATACCACTTTTTAAATTTGGTTTACCATGGATGTGGAGAAAAACATCATGAGGAAATCTAAGTTTAAAAAAGATTAAGGATATAAGTAAAATAAAATACGTTTGTCAACTAGCAGCATTATAAACAATTCCCTGCGCAAAAACACATCCCAGAAATATGAAGAGGACTCCTCCTACTTTTAATTGAAGTAAAATTGCTGCAAAATACCACCTGGCAGCGTTCGACTCAGTGAAGAGACGTACTAAGAGGCTCATTGGTAACATTGATTTGGTTGAAACAAATCTTGTCAGCCTCGAGCACAGGCGCAGAGTAGTCAGCCTCTCAGTATTCTATAGGATGCATTTCGGTGAATGTGCGCAAGAATTGCATGCTTTAATTCTCCCTCTCCTTTCCACCATCGAACAACCAAACGGTCGGTAGATCTTCACCCCTTTGTTGTCGATATCGACTTTGTGATGGCTCCGAGGCGCAGTGGCTTAGCAATGAGTTGTTGCGCAGGGGGCCGCGGGTTCGAATCCCGCACGGAACAAGTATTTGTATGGCCTACAAATAATTGTTCCGGGTCTGGATGTTTGTCCTCGTGCAATGTTTGTAAACTGCCTCTACGATACAGGAGAAAATCCTAGTGTGGGGTAACGTTTTTAAAAGAAAAATATATAAGAAAGATATTCCACGCATTAGAACCAAACTTTCGTCTTTTATAATGCGTACAGCAAAGGAGTGGAATAATTTGCCGGCGTCTATCTTTCCGTCCGAATACAAACTGGTCGTCTTCAAGGCAAGAGTGAATAAGCTTTTGTTACGCTAAGACAGTGCGATTTACCATCTAGCGCTACATCACCACTTACCACCAGGTGGGATTGTGGTCAAGCATAGACTTATAATAAGTGAAAAAAAATCGCACATTTGCACTTTAAAAAGATATACGAGTATACAACTACATCACAACATTTTTACGGTTGTTTGCATTGTTATATGAGTAATTTTTTCTATGAGTATTATTAAGACTTGGCTGTTCGCCGTGTGCTAGCGGCGTAAAATATACCACCCCCTAGTTTCGCACCATGAGGCAACGAAAAATAAATGTTCCCGAGTTCCCGGCGCCCCTTTAATAGGGACAGGGGGGCGAAGAATCTCCGGGAGGAAAACCGACGATGAGGTTCGCCACCCGTCACGTAGTGTCTCCCGGAGGGGCAAAAAGTGGATTGTGGAAGCCCGTCTGGCTACACTGAATGTATGTGTAGCAAATGATAAGATGGATGAAGTATGCGATATGATGTATGATAGAGGAATAGATGTGTATTGTGTAAATGAAACGAAACGGAAGGGAAAGGATGCCACTATTTGCATGCGATGCAAATATTTAAAAAAGTGTGCTCCACAGCTAAGACTTTAAATTTAAGTAACAAAATTAAAACTGCATCTAACAAAATTAAAATGACCTGGAGAATAATAAATAGGGAAACGGGCAAGGTCAAACCGCGCAACTCTGATTTTCAATTGAATATTAACAATAATTTAACTCGATCTGATCAAGAAGTTGCTATGGCTTTTGAGAAAAATTTTACTGATGTTCATTTTTTGACAACAAAATCATTAAATTCTTCTCCTACTGTCGCCGAATCATTGCTATCGTTAAATATTTTAAAACTATTGATGTTAAGAAAACGGCAGATTTATGGAGGATTTCCGTTAAAGTTATTTTATCTATTATATATATATAATAGCACATTATCTAGCCAACATATTTAATACAAGCGTTGAATCTGCTGTGTTTCCTGATTTAATGAAACATAGTAAAGTCATACCTTTATATAAATCAGGTAGTACATAACACCCCGCCAATTTTAGCCTGATTTCTGTACTACCAACATTTAGTAAAATTTTTGAAAAAATAATTTTAGATCAGATCTTAAGATTCTTTAATATTAATAAATTGCTACATAAAAATCAATTCGGTTTTAGAAGGGGTCGCTCGACAACTGACGCTGGAGTTGAGTTTATTTAACATATTTTTTGTGCATGTAAGAATTCAGAGGATGCTTTGGGTATATATTGTGACCTTTTCAAGGCCTTTGACTGTGTTCATCATGAGACATTAATCAGGGAAGCTACAGTACTATGGTGTCAAGAACACAGCGCTTAAATTTATTATTTCATATTTAAGTAATAGAATGCAGAAAGTCATTATCAATGGTAAAAGTTCTACCGGGGCACCTGTACTAATGGGTGTCCCTCAGGGCTCGATTCTTGGTCCATTCCTATTTCTAGTATATATTAATGACTTACCTTCCCTTGTAGGGGATAATCATGATATAGTATTATTTGCTGATGATACTTCCTTGATTTTTAAACATAAACGTCAATCATTTAAATGTGACGGAGTGAATAATGCTATATCAAAATTAGTGCATTGGTTTAACGTTAATAATAAACAACATTTAAACGGAAATAAAAGTAAATGTATTAAATTTACAACAACGAATGTTAAAAATCTGAGTACCAATGTGTTTTAAATGGGGAAGAACTGAGCCCTGTTGAATCCACTGTTTTTCTTGGCATCACTCTCGACGCAAAGCTTCAGTGAGGCCCCCATATATCCAAACTAGCAAGCAGACTAAGTTCTGCAGCCTATGCTGTAAAAAAGATTAGGTCTCACTAGTGTCGAGACAGCTAGTTTAGTTTATTTCAGTTATTTCCATGGCACAATGTCTTATGGGATTTTGGTATGGGGAAATGCGGCTGATTCAGAAAGTATTTTTGTTTTACCGAAGGGGGCCATTAGAGCTATTTACAACCTAAAACCGAGAGAGTCTCTTAGAGATAAATTTAAATAAATAAATATATTAACTTTGGCCTCTCAGTATATTTAAGAAAAATTTAATGTATGTTCACAAAAACAAAGGTAGTTTTAGGTAATTCATTCCTGGGGCAATGTATACGCTATTACAACAAGGTCCCGGAAAGTGTACAGGCTCTCTCTGTTAGCAAGTTTAAATGTTTTGTTAAGCTGAAACTGTATAAAAAGGGTTATTATAGTATAAATGAATACATGGTTGATAATAACCCCTGGGAATGAGATGGTCGCTTCCAAGCAGTTTCTAAAATAAATTTTGTACTTAAATAGTTTGTACAACCATTAATGTAAAATTTACTTTAAAAAAAAGTCCCGCTGGGTTTCTTGCTGTTTCTTCCCAGGACAGAGATTTTTTTTCGAACCAGTGGTAAAGTATAAAATGACTTTCAATAAGAATTACACATGTAATCTATATTGAATAAAAAATATTCTATTCTATTCTATTCTACTACACATGGTATGTATAGCGGGTACTGGTCTGCTGTAGACGAGACCTGTGTGTGTGCATGCCAGGGAGTCGGTATCATCCCTTCAGAAGGAATGGGTCAATGTGTGAAAGAGAATGAATGTGTAGTAATCCCGAGACTGCTATGGATACGAATGAAAGTGGACTTAAAGAAGCTGTTTGTTCTAGGGGTTACGCCCAGACAGGCAGTTTTAGGAGATGGTCAGGATGATGTTAATGAAATGAAAATATTGTTATATTAGGAGATTTTTATTGGGAGGGTTGTTTGGTAATGAAAGTATAAATAAGAATGGTGAAAGCCTCCTCACAGTATGTGGAAAATAATATTTTTGTGACGAACACTTTCCATCGTCATAAGAAGATTCAAATGTATACATGGGAAAGAGGTGATGATAGGAGCATGATAGATTTCATAATTGTGGGTGAAAGGTGAAAAGAATGAGGAGCGCAGTGGTAGATTCAAGGGCTAACCGGGGGTCCAACGTAGGGACGGATAATTACTTGGTCTTATGCCGAATTAATGGTCTATTCAGACGTTGGCGGCATTGGTCATCTGTATCTACCACTGCTTTACAGCGTATAAGAACAGAGAGGTTACAAGATGAAGGTGTAAAATAGAAGTATAAGTGAAGTACAAGTAAGTGAGAGAAAATAGAAGTGGTTTAAATTAATTTTGTATGAATGATTTAGACTTGGAGATTGTGTGGCATAATTTTAAGAAATATTTGTTGAATACAGCTACCGAAGTATGTGGTTTAAGTAAGAGAACGAATGAAATGAAAAATAATACGTTATAGTGGGATGATGAGGTACGGTTGGAAGATGAAGCAATGTAGAGAGCATGGCTCGATTTACTAGCAACCAAGGCTGGTTATTCTGGCGGTATGAATCATAATATTGAAAGAAAAAAGGCAATCTTTAGAAGCCTAAATAAGAGAGCAAAAGAAGTAGTTGAAAGGAAAAAGCAAGAAAGAACGGATAAGAATGATAGAAGAATATCGGATAACTTCCAGGCAAATATTGAAGTGTTCTGGAAACTCGTAAGAACTGCTAGGGGACATTCAAAACAGCATTGAATAAATGCTATACGAGACCAAAATGGCTGTATTATGAATGACAAAGTTCCGAGTTTAAAGACTTCCATCTCTTTGAACTCGAAACTTCGTCATACAGAATACTTTGAAAGCTGTATTTTGAATGACAATGTTTCGAGTTTAGGGAGATGGAAGGAATACTTTAAAAGCGTGTTTATGAGTGACGAAACGTTTGATTTAAATTGAATAAAATTCCGAAAGAAGAGGAAAGAGACAAGGAGATAAGTATAGATGAAATAATGAAAGAAATGAAAAGCACGACAGAAGGTAAGGCAGCCGGATGTGATTGAGTATCACTCGAAATGCTAAGGACTGGAGCAGGCGTGTTGGCAGTCCTGCTGTACACCTTGTTAAATTTATGTTGGAAACTGAAACGGGTTACGGGAGACTGGTGGAAAGCCGTGGTAGTCCCAATATATATCGCAGCTGGACTGTAAAATCTACCATGGTATCAGCATTCTTAGCATTGTGGGAAAATTGTATGCTAAGGTATTAATTGAAAGAGTTATGAAAGAAACTGATGAAAAAATTGGCATCCATAAAGGTGTCAGACAGGGCTGTGTGGCTTCCCCGTGGCTGTTCAACCTATTTATGGACAGTTGTTTGGAAAATTTGAAATTTGAAGAATTCGGGTTAAGAATGCGTGAGTTAACCGTCAAATGCCTTTCGTACGTCGATGATCAAGTCATGCTTGCGTCGTCGACGGCCGAGTTGCAAATGATGGTTACATTAATGAACAGGTCATTAAAAGAAAGGGGAATGAAAGTGAACGCAAGTAAGACGAAAGTTATGGTTTTTAGAAGGGAAGAAAGTAAAACGATATGTGAAATAAGAATAGAAGGGGAGTTGGTCGTGCATCTACTTGAGTTTGTGTATTTGGGATGTGTATGTAGCAGGAATGGTAGATAGGATTAGGATATACAGCGACGAGTGTACGCAGGAAATAGAGTAAATGGGGCTCTAAACTCTATTGTGGAAAATCAGAATGTGACCAAAAAGGCACGTATGGCAATTAACAATGCTGTGTTAGTCTCTACTTTAATGTATTTTAGTGAAAGTTGGGTGTGGCAGAAAAAGCACGAGAGTAGAATAAATGCTGTAGAAATGCGTTCATTAAGGAGTATGTTAGGGCTGAATCTGAATAACAGGGTGAATGTCTCAAAACATCATTCGACACAACTGAAAAAACTAAATATTTCATAAAATAATGAAAATTTGGAAGAGGTCTCAGAAACAAAATTTTTAGGTCTACATGTTGATCACCATTTCAACTGAAAGTCACATGTGAAAAATGTCTGCACCAAATTAAATAAATTTATAGGATGCGCTAACTGCATATTACGAATACATCGAATATGTGTTGAGTTATGGTCTGTTGGTATGGGGAGACTCGACTGACATAAACAAAGCATTTATCAGTCAAAAGAAATGTATACGGGCTCTATGTAACGTTGGGCCCCAGAAATCATGTAGACTTTCATATAAAAATAATAATTTGCTAACGCTGACTGGATTGTATATATTAGAGGTGTGTATATTTGTCCAAAAAAAAATACGTTTTTATTTCATAGCGCTCGAGACAATTATATTATAGGTAAAAGGGACCCAACTAGATTGTTGATGCTTGCCTGCAGGACAGCTTTGTTCTAAAACAATTGTTACATAATGTGTATAAAAGTTTTTAATAAGGAGATTAGAGTTACCAACAATGAGAATGAAAACTCCCCTAAAAAAATGTCCCATCCAGCACTCTTTTTATACCTAAAATTAAAGACTTCTTTGCACATAAGTAGACGATGCTTTTAAGATTTTGATATAATGTATGAAATAATGTTTAAATTATGATATTTTTGTAAATTGCTATTTTCTATTAATATTTTTTTATTGTATACTGGAAATTAATTAATTCATTGACTTTGTGTATGATATTAATTAGCATACCACAAACGGTGAAATGTGTTCGGCTACATTGTACTTATTCACCATCTCCTGTTACCACGTTTCTTGCAAATAAAAATATTTATTTATTTATTTAAAAATTGTGTGATAAGAGAAGAGTGTGGCTTGCAAGATGATGTTGTGACCAGGATTAAGAAAGGAATGCGTCGGTGGTTTTTTCATGTATAAAGAATGAATGAGGAAAGAGTGACAAAGCAAATTTATGTTGCAGAAGTGAACGGCAGTGTCGGGAAGGGACGCCCTAGGCATAAGTTTATCGACCAAATTGGCAATATATTTAAAATGGGCCAAATTAAGAGTACCCTTAACCGACGAGCATGTATGCGTAGGTATATGGATGTGGAGGAGGCGAGAGAGGTGTGTCAGGATCGTGCCAAATGGAAATCCGTAGTCTCTGCCTACCCGTCTGGGTGACAGGCGTGAGAATTTACGTATTAGGTATATTATAAAAATCAGTAGCAATTATAAAGACAGACCGTGTAATGGCGGTGTAAGAATATCGGTGTATATGGGTGTCGTAAGAGGCGACAGAGGGAAACAAATAAGGTGATGTGTAGCAGCGTCTACCTAATAACGACTAAAAATAAAAAAAACTGCGGTTGCTATCTCGCTTGCCAACTATGGCAAATATCCCCCTATGAGGTCATCTATGGGGAGGTCTATCTTTAGCAGTGGACTTTAATAGGCTGTAACGGTAATGGTATAAAGACAGACACATCTAAAGATTAAGCTTGAATTTATCGACTAAACTAGTAAATAACATTGCGTTAAATGCTCCATCTTAACTACAACCCACCTTTAATAGATAGCGTGATGATATATAGGTATTTATCCTAAAGGTTTGACCTCTACGTAACAATATTGTGCAAGTCCAATTCTAATCCATTCACTCTTTTTTGTGTGATGTGTGTCTAGACAAAGACGAAGAAAGATAGACTATTTTTTGTCTGTCCGTCGAATGTCTCTCCATCGTTATACCCCAATTAAAATTGCAAAAAATATTCAATTTACAGAAATTGACTTCATATGACTATTTACTTAGGTACCTTTACCGGCGGTCTATTAATTAATTAAAATTATAATTTTCTGTGGGTTTGACATGTATCTAGATTAACTTGGAAAATGAAACATTATCCAAATACAAAATTTAATTCAACTTGTTAAACGAGATTGTACAACCAGTGCGCGTTTCCAGTGATGACTTATGGATCTGGGACGTGATTCTTCACTGATTCCATATGATAAAGCTCAAGGTCGCTCAGCGAGCTATGGGGAGGGCTATGCTTGGAGATTTTCTGCGTGATAAACTAAGAAATGAGGATATCCGCGGTAGAATGACTGACATAGCCTAACGGATTAGTAAGCTGAACTGACAACGGACTGGCCATATGACAACCGATGGGGAAAAAGGTTTTCGAATGGCAGCCTCGTACCGGTAGGCGAAGTGTAGGAACACCCCCCACTAGATGGAGTGACGACCTGGTAAGACATGCAGGAAGTTGGTGGATGCAGGTGGCTCAGGACCGTGTTTTGTGGCATTCCTTGTGGGAGGGGGCTATGTTCAGCAGTGGACTTGTGAAGGGCCTTAATGATGATGATGTTAAAAGTTACTAGTTTGGAGGACTTCTATTCTTCCTTGGAGTCCGTTTCGGTAAAAATATCTATTCCTACCGCTCAACAGCAGCAATCCGTTCTGCGTGTCGTATATAGAGTCAGTCGTTTTTTTATAGTCCACACGGCCCACCTGACACCTTCAACTATCCTCATTAAGAATAAAAATGCAGATTCGTTGTCACCCATGAAAACAAGATAAAGGTGGATTATTTACTACTTCTGAATTATAACCCGTTTAATAAAAGAATAATTAAAACAGTTTACAATTGATGAAGGTATCGCACATCTCATTTTTTTATAGGATAGGGTGACAAACGAGCACACAGTCCACCTGATGGTAAGTGGTTGCTGTGACCCATAGACATCTACATCTATCTTCAATAAAGAATCAAAATGAAAAATGAAATAAATAAAAAAAAAATGCAGATGCGTTGTCACCCGTGAGGACTAAGATGGAATGCCTCTTTTCCAGTAAAAAGGATCTGCAGTTCTCTACACTCACCATACGAAACACAGCAGCATTAGGTTGCAAGAGCGTGGTCCTTCCAGGAGTTCCAGTAATGGTCACGAAGTACACCATCAGGTCTCTCCATCAAGTCAGAGGTAAAGTCTCATCATAATTAACAAACAGCCCAAACTTGGCACACCTAGTTCTACTCGTCCAGGAGTTCAGTAATGGTCACCGAAGTACACCATCAGGTCTCTCCATCAAGTCCGAGGTAAGTCTCATCATAATTAACAAACGAGCCCAAACTTGGCACCTAGTTCTACTCGTCCAGGAGTTCCAGTAATGGTCACCGAAGTACACCATCAGGTCTCACAATCAAGTCCGGAGGTAAAGTCTCATCATAATTAACAAAACGAGCCCAAACTTGGCACACCTAGTTCTACTTGTCCAGGAGTTTCAGTAATGGTCACCGAAGTACACCATCAGGTCTCTCCATCAAGTCCAGAGGTAAAGTCTCATCATAACTAACAAAACGAGCCCAAACTTGGCACCTAGTTCTACTCGTCCAGGAGTTCCAGTAATGGTCACCGAAGTACACCATCAGGTCTCTCCATCAAGTCCGGAGGTAAGTCTCATCATAATTAACAAACGAGCCCAAACTTGGCACCTAGTTCTACTCGTCCAGGAGTTCAGTAATGGTCACCGAAGTACACCATCAGGTCTCCATCAAGTCCGGGTAAAGTCTCATCATAACTAACAAAACGAGCCCAAACTTGGCAGACCTAGTTCTATTCGTCCAGGAGTTCCAGTAATGGTCACCGAAGTACCATCAGGTCTCTCCATCAAGTCCGGAGGTAAAGTCTCATCATAACTAACAAAACGAGCCCAAACTTGCACCTAGTTCTACTCGTCCAGGAGTTCCAGTAATGGTCACCGAAGTACCATCAGGTCTCTCCATCAAGTCCGGGTAAAGTCTCATCATAACTAACAAAACGAGCCCAAACTCGGCACATCTAGTTCTACTCGACTAGGAGTTCCAGTAGCAGTCACCGATGAACAATTTCAGATCACTCCATAAAGTCCAAGACGAATAGGCATTTATATAATTATTTATATATATATAAATCCCACTTACTTTCAGCGAAACAAAATATTATAACAAAAATGTGTGATTATAAAAATAATAATATTATTTTGCCTTGTCAAGTACCTATGTATCAAATTCGAATGTTTTGTGTATATACAGCGATCTTTTTCGGCTGCTGCAATCAGGCAGGCGATACAGTATCCACTCATGACGGCGACCGAGCGCGGAATGAGGTTTCATCGAAATTTTGTACAATAAATCAAAACAGGCACCAAAATAAAATAACCCTTATTGCAATCCATTATGATTCATCCGTATTAGCAAAATATGTGAAAAAATAAGCATCAGTTTTTATTTTTTTTACGACTAATTGTGACATTTTGATAAAAAGTAAACACCACTATTTTAATTGAATATGTCTGCCTACTTATGGTATTTTTAGAAATCTTAATATGTTGATAATAGAACAAAAATGTACCTAAACATGAGCCGGTATCGTTAATTTTGTAGAAAATGGCTAGGGTAGATCGTATTTACAATATAAAAAACTATTATTTTCAACAAAAAAGTCACCACCATTTGAAGATGAAGAACCATTCTATACGTGGTAGCTATGTTTGATTTGGTTTAGTTTTGTCACAAAATGTACCGAAAAACAGCATAATTTCGCCCGATTTGCAAACGCACCCTTAAAAGGAATATTTAGTATATATATTATGACAAAAAAACAAAATATATGACATAAAAACGCTCCTGTACCGCTTCACATTATATCAATTACAGCTGCTGATGACCGACCAGCAGACACGGCATATTAATCATAGTTCCGAACTAAAGATTTATAAAGTCTTGCTACTTTTGGGAACCTTCCAGTCGGTATATTACCTAAATTGAGTGGATTTTTTCACGACGCGATGTTATTGTGTAAATATTATTGTTTCCAGAAATGTTATTTTCTGACTAACACTATATAGAATATAATATACTAGAAACTAACGCTATCGTTGTATTTTTAAATCAAATCAATTTATTAAGAACATGAGTTTCGGTATGATTCGATAGACGGAGCGCTGCGTACATTTCAAGTGATGCCGAAACCATGCTCAACTTCTTGACACGCACTCACGCTTACATCTCTCTTTTTTCTATCTATATCAGCCCGTAAAATTCACTGCTGGACGCACACATATATAACTTAAACCATTTTGTTGATTGCAAATGATTTGAAATGCATATATTTGTGTACGTGAATCCTATGTGGCGCATGGTTTTGGCTCGGTTTTTGCATCACTTGAAATGAACGCAGCGCTGCTGTGTCTTTCTTGTTTTGTTGGTCTAAGGATTCGGTCAAACCTTACTGTCTAATTTCCATTTTGGTGAGTAGTAGAAAGCCCAATTTTTTCTGCACTACATAATCGACAAGCGCACGCACGCCTAATGAATGTAGGTCACATTGGATCCCAAATAGTTATTTGTGCAAATACGCCATAGACAGATAACCCGGGCTGGCACATACATATTCCGTGAAAAATATAACCTTCTTTCTATGCAGTCGGGTAATACGTGTTTGTGTTATTGTTAAGCGATTTGTTAGCCTCAAAGTACTACTCTCTACAGCTGAACAAATATTCAACATTAGTCTTGTGTTTCCGTATGTTGCCTACCCTTAATTACTTTACGTAACCGGTCCACAGTTTGCATACTGTCTTGTTTGATATGCGGTAATAAATTCTAAGTCACCGCTTAATTTCTGCAATTAAAAATTGTGTCATTTGTATTTAGATTTACATTCTTAGATTTGCCGTTTAGTGGCAACGTAAGGAATCCTCTACCCCAAGTCATCTAGTAGGTAATAAAAACAGCGTTTGCCAACCCGCCTGTCATGCATGGTAACTATGGCAAATATCTTCTTATGAGGCAATTTATGGAGGATGCCCATGTTAAGCAGTGGACTCGTGTTGAACTGCACTGAATGAATGAATAAATGAAAAGGCCTCTACATCATCTTACAGCGAACTTTTTTCGTTGTTTCATCATGACATGATATTACAAAAAAATTTCGTTGCTTCTTAAGTTGTGATAATATTTAAGGTAAGTCGTTATAACTCTACCCTCTGACAAAAGGAAATAAGATGTCGAAGAATAATTTAAGATTCATTGTATTGCGTGGTAAAATAAAATGTTAGTAGGTATTATATTTCTATCTCGGAAAACGGGACTGATGAGATTTTCGATTTGATTTTAAAGGGGGAATTTTTACAATGAATATAATTTGAATTGCATAATGAATGAAAATATTTGCAATACAGCTTTTTCCCTAGTTTATTTTGATATTTTCATTAAAAGGCAGATCAAAGCTTTGAAAATACTTTTAGGGTTTCTGTTACGGATGTCAGAAGTTTTTTTTAATGATATGTACAACAAACAGAAATAAAAAACATTTTCTTCATAAAAACGACGAATAATATGAGCTTTCAAATTTGCAATTTTATTTTACCGTGTAGTGGCGATGTAAGAATATCCACTACCTCATATCTCAAACCAGAAGATAGGCAGCAGCGTCTTCCTTATAACAATAAGAAAATAAACACTGCGGTTGCCAATTTGCCAGCCAAGCATGGCACCTATGGCAAATATCCCCTTATGAAGCAATCTATGGGGAGGCATTTGTTCATCAGTAGACTCTGACAGGTTATTATAATTTTAATTAATGAATGAATGATAAATATTTTGAGTTTTCAATTTTTCTTTAATTTTATTTCGCCATAACCATAAATATTCGAAAACCAAAATTCAGAAACGATGAAAACTATTAATATAATTAATGAAATATAAAAATTGCATTTTCATCACGGATTTTATGTCAGAAACAAAGACTGGTGATGGTTCGCCTACTTTCTAACGAATGAGGCTCTAGGGACCAAAATGAAGACGATTTATTCTGTTGTATGTAGTCTGTGTATTGTTGTTCCATCTTAGTCCTCAGAGCTGACAACGCATCTGTACTCTTCTGTGTTAGAAGTTAGCTGCAGCAGTCCGTTAACTTTAGTGGCCACTTATCATCAGGTGGACAAGGAATTTGTTTGCCACTTCAGTTTAATTAGAATAATCCGTTCGAAAATGATAAGAATTTCAGGAATTTATGTAATCTGTTAGTACGCATTAGTACAGAACGGACAATTCCATGCCTTAAATACTCTCAAGAATGAAGGAAAACCTCTATCTATCTGTGAAATGTGTTATGCGGGTTTCAGACTCCTGTGATTCACGGCGTGAATTCACGCCGTAATTTTGCCGCGAAGTCGTCACGAAAACATGTCCCTCCACATTCGCTTGCTATCTTCACAGTTTAGTTCGCGCGCCCGTCGAGAATGGACGCTGAAATATGCACTGCTATCGGCGTGACGCTATGCGCTTTGGTTCACTACAATTAAAAGTTAAAAGTAAAGTTACAGCCTATATACGTCCCACTGCTGGGCACAGGCCTCCTCTCATTTCGGAGAGAGTTTTAGGGCAAGGAAATGTCCGCCGCGCTGCCCCAATGCGTGTTGGCGAACTTCACATGTCTTAGAAATATTTTTTTTTTTTCTCAGAATTCCTCTCTGCAGGTTCCTCACGATGTTTTCCTTCACCGCCGGGCACGTGGTTAATCAGCACTTAAAATTGCAATTAACAATTTCATTGGTGCCGGCGGGGATCGAACCCGGTTGCTCGCGTACTGTGAAACTTACAGCGAGCGCTAACCATCTGAGCTACCACGGCCTCACTACAATTACGTGTATATAAAAGATAAAAAAAATATGTAGAAGACGAAGATGGTGGATGACAAAGATACATCGCAACGGAACAAGGTAGGTGGTACCTATGATAACAATATCGATTCAGATGGCGTAAAAGAACTGTTAAATTAGTTTAGTCCTGTCAGACACGAAAAACTGTACGTGGTTTTAATTGCAGGACTAAACTAATTTTAAAGTTAAAGAGATTCAGTTAAAGCATTCGCTATCCGAATCAACACCATTGTCAAAAAGCACATCATCCTTTTACACAGCGGGACCGCAAGTATACCGCAAGTGTTAATCTTGACATGCACTTGACAGTATTATTTTATTGCATACAAAACGAGTTTTATAGGGTCATTTTATTTGTTGCTGCTTGACTATGGAAAACCAATTGATCGAATTAATTGCCGAATCTTCTGGTGAATTTAAAAAGTTCACTCGAATGTCTTTAGAAGATTTCGAGTACTTACTAAATAAGGTTTCACCAGTGATTATGAAACAAGATACTCAACTGCGAAAAGCAATTCCAGCTCGAGTGCGTCTTACTGTCACGTTAAGATTCTTGGCTTCTGGAGATAATTACGAAAGCTTGCATTTATTATTCAAAATTTCACCTCAAATAATTTCGGAGATTATACCTTAAGTATGCCTGGCTTTGAATCAAGTCTTGAAGGGGAAAATTAAGGTAATAAAATAAAATTTTACTTAAAATCGTGTTTGTTTATTCAAAATGGAAATAATTACTTATTATCATAACTGAATTAACTTAGAAGTAGCACCTCCAATAAGTGCTGTAGTTAATGGTAATGATGAATGTTGTAATATATAATATATTATGTAGTTAGGCAAGGCTCAAAGATTACTGTATATATACGCAAGACTGGTGAATAGACGTCGAACAATCGAAAGTGTTTTATTTTACAGTGGCGACGAGGAAATTTAGATATAATAAGTGTATAAACTGTGAAAAAATTGTGTAAAACAATGACAAATGTCGGCAGGCTCGGAGAATTCGATGTGTCGAATGGAAATTAGAAATCATATTGCGATAATTGTGGACAAGTTGGACATTTAAAACGAGTTTGTCTACTAAAGGTGGGCAACAAAAATAAAGGAAGGCATGAGTGTAGTACGGGTACGGGTACGGGTACGGGTACGGGTAGTACACGCCGCTCGGTGTTCCGGCGGAGTGCGGCGCGCGCGCCACTTGCGAGCGCAGCGCGCGAGCCCTGCACATGGAGGAGGACGAGCAGGCTTCCTGGCAGCTCTTGAGGGTGAAGAAATCGATCATCCTATGTTACAAATGTCTTTGTAGGACTACAAACCATTCCTTTTATTGTTGATCTACAAGTTTTAACTATGGAAATTGATACTGGCTCGGCTTTGTCGTGTATTAGTTATAATTTATACAAAGAAAAATTTTAGCATTTGACATTATTACCATGTAAGTTAACATACTCGTTTTATGACAGCAGTAAAGCCCAGCCGGCAGGGTTCATAGAAGTTAAGGTGCAATATAACGGCAATTGTAAAAAACTTGATTTGTATGTAATAGAAAGAGGGACAACTATGTTGCTGGGAAGACAATGGTTAGCGGAATTAGGAATATATATTCCGAAATTTCACAAAAACCGAATAAATTGTATACTATATTTTGATAAATTTAAAAATTTGAATATGTTACCCGACAGATTTAAACAATTATTTGATGGCGGTCTTGGGCGATTTACCGGCGGGCGAGCAACGCTTCGCGTGCGGATAAGCGCCGTGCCGGTGTTCTGCCGCGCGCGGCCGGTGCCGTACGCGATGCGCAAGCGGGTCGATGCCGAGCTGGACGCCATGCTGCGGGCTGGTGTCATTGAGCCGGTTGACTCCTCCGACTGGGCCTCCCCACTGGTCTTAGTTAACAAACCTGATGGATCGCTTCGCCTTTGTGCGGATTACAAGATAACATTGAATCGTGTCTTATTGGTGGATAAATTCCCGGTTCCTAAGATTGAAGACTTATTAGCGAATCTTAGCGGTTGTACTTGGTTCAGTAATTTAGACTTATCTCAGGCCTATAACCAAGTAGAGTTAGATGAATCAAAGAAATATACGGTAATAAAAACACACAGGTGTCTTTATATGTACAATCGTTTTGTTTATGGATTGGCTTCAAGCCCTGGTATTTTTCAAATAATTATGATAAACCTTCTTAAAGATATACCTAATACGGTTGTCTTCTTAGATGATATTTTGATTTTTAGTGTATCTGAAAAAGAACATCTTGAGATATAATATGTAAAAACAAAAAATGTACTTTCAAGTTTGAATGAATACGGATTAAAGATTAGGAAAGAAAAGTGTGTATTTTTTGCGAACGAGATAAAATATCTTGGATATATTGTTAACAAAGATGGTGTAAAGGTGGATTTAGAAAAGATAAAGTCAATTTTATATATGCGAGAACCAACTAACTTACCTGAATTACGGTCATTTTTAGGAATAGTTAATTTTTATTATAGATTTGTGAAAAATTTGAGCTTTTATTTAAATCCGTTATACACTCTTTTAAAAAAAGGTAGGCATTGGTTTTGGGGAAAAGATCAGAAGCAAGCTTTTCAAAATGTAAAAAACATGTTGAGGAACGCTGAAGTGTTAGATCACTACGATCCGTAAGTTCCAATCGTGGTGACGTGCGATGCCAGTGCGCACGGAGTGGGCGCGGTGCTGGCGCAGAGGCCGGGCGAGCCGAAGCGCCCTGTCGCGTATGCTTCACGAGCACTCACATCTGCCGAAATTAACTATAGTCAAATAGAAAAAGAGGCTTTAGCAATTGTATTCGCAATCAAAAAGTTTCACCAATATCTGTATGGCCGCCAGTTTATACTGCGGACAGATCATAAGGCCTTGGTAAGCATTTTTGACCCGGGTCATAGTATTCCTAAAATGATGTCCTCATACAATTTTATAATTGAATTTATAAGTACTGATCGCAACAGAGCCGACTCGTTATCTCGTATGATAAAAACTTATAAAGAAACTGGTTTTTCTGAAAAATGAGATGTGCCGGAACAAACATATTTGCATTTTGCATTGCTTTTAGATTATAATTCACTTAAAAATCCTATTTTAAGCAGTCATTGGTTATATAAGAGACGGCTGGCCGTCTGAAGTGGATACTAAAGAATTAAAACCATATTTAAATAGAAAGAACGAACTTTATTCGGAACTAGGTTGTATAATGTGGGATCACCGGGTGGTAATCCTAGTGGCTGTAGGGCTAAAGTTTTTAATGAGTTACTCGACTCTCACAAGGGTATGGTTAAAACTAAAAGTTTAGCACGTAGCTATGCATGGTAGCTGGGTATAGATGAAGAAATAGAAAAGTTATGTCGGTCGTGTCGAGCGTGTCAGAGACGGCGGATTTACCGCCCGCCCACGCCATCCACCCGTGGCCTTGGCCTGATCGGCCTTGGTCTTGCTTACATTTAGACTTTTTCGGCCCAATCGCAGGGAACGTATACATGGTGGTCATAGACACTTGCTTTAAATGGTTGGAAGTAATTAAAATTAATTCTACCAATTCCAAATCGGTGATTAAAGCATTAAGAGAATTATGGTCTCGGTTTAGTTTACCAAAACAAGTAGTTTCAGATAACGGTCCACCTTTCACGAGTTCAAAATTTAAACAATTTTAGCGACTAACGGAATAGAACACACGTATTCAGCGCCATATCATCCTTCATCCAACGGAACAGCTGAAAATGCTTTAAAACCAGCAAAACGTAATTAAAAGGCTATATCACAAAACTAAGACGTGGACGTTGCGCTCCTAAGATTTCTTTTGAAATATAGAAATACTGAACACTGTACTAAGAGAGAGTCCAGCAAAATTATTAAAAGGCAGCGTTACGTATGCGACTTGACTACTTAAAACCCGACCGAGCAGATCGCGTCCATGTCGTACAGAGACGTCAGCATTTAGCAGCAGGCGGTCTGCATTGAAACTTTAGAGAAGGGGACACAATTTGGTACCGTAACTACGGCGCAGGAAGGAAATGGTTGGAGGGTCAAATTCACTTTAAGTTAGGTAATACGAATTATGAAATTTTAGGTATCGATGGAACCGTACACCATAGACACGCAGACCAAATAAGACATCCATTTAATGTTGCTTTGAATGACACGTCCACACATAGTGATAAATGCAGGTCAGTTCATTTAACACATTTCTAGATACGATATCCAGGCAAAGCGATAAACCAGGAAAGGTCTCGGAACAGTCAACAGGCTCAATGGAGGAGGTGCAGGAGTCCAGCTGGGTACAACAACGCCAGATATTAATAATACCATACAACCACAAAGTTGTACGCCCGGACTGACACGCCCTATCCCATAAGAAATAGGAAACCACCAACACGGTTTCCAGAGTATGATTGATTACTATAAAGTAATTATTAAGTGTACAAGTTGACAGAATAAGGAAAAGTTGCCAGAGTAAATCAATACAAAAGTTACACTTTAATGTTGCCATACAAAATATTAATTTAGTAATAAATTATTAGGTTATTTTATGCGCTTAGTTTGTACTGAACATAATTGAGGCCAGGCAAAATATAAAACTACTTATTTACTCTAAAGGCAAAGGATACAATTTATATATAGACCTGCGATACACTTTATCATTCATTTTTATATCAGCTACTCTTACTCTACCATAATTTCCAGGAAAAGTTTTTACAATCCGGGCCATTGGCCATTGCAATGGAGTAGTATTTAAATTTTTAACAATTACTAAATATCCTTTTGAACAATTGTTATAAAACCTGTAAATAAAACCAACAACTTTTGAAGTTTATATAAATTGGAATATTTTGAAATAATTCTTGAGAAAAGAATGATCGACTTCTGATACTTTACAACATACAGCTTGTTCTTCAAATGACTCAGTACTATCATTGAAAGCAGAGACATTATAATTTGCAGGATATGTATAATTTACATTAGCCAAATTATGGGCCATGCCACACAGAGAGTTATCCTGAAGGCGATAAGGCTGGACCCCTCGACAGCAAATCGGGAGGATTTTAATCGTGCTGACATAAGACCATTGTGTGTGACCCAAGCTCTACTATCTGTTTCACTCTAATATTTGCATTAACATTTGATCTCACTGTGCTTAACTTGATCCATGGGTACAATCTGTGAGTCACTATATAAAAATACCTTGTGAGGAAACCTGGTTTTAAGTGTGCTGCTAACTCTACTAACCAGCTGGGCTAAAAGAAGAGCACTATTCAGTTCGAGCTGAAGGATGGTCAGATTTTTATTTAAAGGAGAGACTCTAGATTTTGAGCAAAGCAAATTACATTTGACAGAGCCATCCTTTTAATAATTCTGAAATAGAGACAGCAGCCATAGGCTTTAAAGGATGCATCGGCATACCCTACTAACTCTACTGAAAGAATATCTTTGTAATTCACATCTGTTGACTGTGATTTCATTCATCAATTTTAAGTTGCTTAAAAATTATTCCAGTATAGTAACTGATTTTGAGTACTATAGAGTCCCAATTTATCTGCAAAGACTCTTGCATAAATATTTTAGCTATAACCACAATGGGACCAATAAGTTCAAGAGGATCGAATATTTTACCTATAAAACTTAAAATTTTTCTTTTTAAGTTTTATATTTTTATAATTTTTCTTTGAAAGAGAAAATTTGTCTCTCCTTTAAATAAAAATCTGACCATCCTTCAGCTCGAACTGAATAGTGCTCTTCTTTAGCCCAGCTGGTTAGTAGAGTTAGCAGTACACTAAAACCAGGTTTCCTCACAAGGTATTTTTATATAGTGACTCACAGATTGTACTTACATGGATCAAGTTAGGCACAGTGAGATCAAATGTTAATGCAAATATTAGAGTGAAACAGATAGTAGAGCTTGTAGGTCACACACAATGTTCTTATGTCAGCACGATTAAAAATCCTCCTGATTTGCTGTCGAGGGAGTCCAGCCTCATCGCCTTCAGGATAACTCTCTGTGGTGGCATGGCCCACATAATTTGGCTAATGTAAATTATACATATCCTGCAAATTATAATGTCTCTGCTTTCAATGATAGTACTGAGTCATTTGAAGAACAAGCTGTATGTTGTAAAGTATCAGAAGTCGATCATTCTTTTCTCAAGAATTATTTCAAAAATATTCCAATTTATATAAACTTCAAAAGTTGTTTAACTTGGTCGATTTATTTCCGATACCTATTATATTTCTAGGCTAGTTTATAGAACACAAACCTAATTGATTTACAAGCTTACTTGTCACCAGTTTTGACTGGCTTCCGAAATCGAGGAGACCACGTACAATACATGTTTGACCAAATTTATTTAAAACTTTTACCTTCACAGTGGGAAGCAGAATGCAGTTTGAAACAGTATTTGAAAACAAGGTAACTGCAGGTTCCTCAGCATTTTCCTGATGGTCCTGAGTTGGGTGTAAAAGAGTATTGTGACCCTGTTTACATTCTTTATAATTGAAATTGTACTTGCACTTACCACTGTAAGCTTTTAAACAAGTCTGACATAATTTATTTTCTTTCACACATTTTGGCAGTCAGACAGTGCTGCCGTCTTGAAAGCCGGACAGCTGAAAATTGCATGATTATTATTACAAAATACACACTGCTTTTTATTACTGTTTGTCACAAAAATATTTGAAAATTTTGTTGGTATAGATATAAAGAACCTATTTGTAGATTGAGTACTATGATAGGAAGTACTTTTTTGAGGAATACTACTGTCCTCTTACGCCATAGCATGTTTTTCCAAAAACTAAAAATTCTACCATGGAAAGCATTTTTCCCTATCTAACTCATAACTACGGTTAGTCATTTGATTTAATTTTCTTGTAAACATGGTATTTAATATCATATCTCATTTATGATGGGTTGTTTCAAATTTTGTAAAGCATGTAACTGCTGCTTAATCTGTGACACAACCTTAAAGAGGCAACAGTGCCTTTCTGTATGCCGGGAAAATACAACAAAATACCTATATGATTTGATATAAGGCACACTTGATTGTCAAAGCGCCTATTAAGTTAATCTAATACCTGGGAATACGAGTCATTAACTAAGGCAAATTAACAATAGCAATAACAATAGCCAATGCATCATCGGTCAAATATTTTCGTGAGTAAAATAGTTTTTGCACATCAGATAATACACTGTTCTTATGGATTATTGCTATGAACGACCCATAAAAGGTTTGAATTTTCTAAAGTCCTTACGATTAAAATCCGGAATGTCAATATTTGGCAATTTACAAGTAGAAACATTGTGTCTTTCCGACACCGTTTTGTAAATAAAATCTTGAGTGAAGAGTTAAATTTCACCAAAACTGTGCAGTAATTGTCCTCAACTGTACCTACTACGTCTTCAGTCTCATCTAAACTCAAAATGTCCAGTTGTACACCCTCAAATCCTTTGAGTGCTGTAATCAGGTTTTCTTTCCGGGCCTCCAAAACATCGACCCCAACAACCGTTAAGGATATCGGATCATTTATAAAGTTTTCAATCCTTGTTGTGATGCCCTTCAATTGTCCTCTTTTTATCCTGAGGTGTTTTAATTCATCCTCCGTGGAAGCGGTTATTGATGCTGCTTTCGGCATTTTGTTAGGTAAATATTTATAAAAACTGCAGAAAACCTTCTTGTTTTTGTCGGTTTACGTTTTTCACTGACAGTGACAGGATCTATCAACTGAGCTGTCAAGACGAGATGGTGACACTCTCCCGCGCCCAACTTCACTTAGATCAGCTTACAGCTAATGTCTGTCACACTCCAACTTATTATTTGAATTTGGAGGTAGCTTGAAAATATGCTTACCAATCGTGGTTTTGGAAAATTTACGATCAAATTGGGTAATCTCCTCATTTGATCGGCTTCTTCTGTCCTCCAATGTCGTTCGTTCTTTATAGAAGAACGAAAGTACCGGGCACGGCACGAAATACTCCGGTATAGACCGATGGCGAACACGCGGGAACGGCACACGAACGTTATGGAGATCGCGCACTATAGACTGTCCCACGATGAAATTACTTAGAACCCGAAGGACCACAATTGGATGTATAAGAAAACATGCAATAACATTTGAAAACTGTTTATTTCTGGTTTTTTTTTTACTTAATTTAGTGGACAGAGCAACCACACGCTGGCTAGGTTGACAGAAGAAGAAAAAAATTGCCAGAGTAAATCAATACAAAAAGTTACATTTTAATGATGCCATACAAAATATTAATTTAGTAATAAATTATTAGATTATTTTTTATGTTTAGTTTGTACTGAATAGCCACATTATTAGTATTTGATTGGGCCATACCATTTTATTTGGTCCTTTTATGTTTCTCTTCTATAGGATATCGTTGACGAAAAATGGAATAGTGGATATTCTTACACCGCCTCTACATAGTCGCAATCAAATCTAACAAATTTACTAAGCAGTTAGAGCTTGTTTCTCCGCGGCTGGACCCGTATGATCATATTATGTAAGAGCCATGGTGACCCCTACGTGCACCAATTAAATTTTAATTACAATTTTAAATGATAATTTGCCATCTATTATTCTTTGTTGGTCTGGAAATAGTAACGTCGTCAGTGAAGGAAAACATCGAGGAAATCTGAGGAGTAAAATGTTTCGGATGCATATGAAGTCCGCCGAGACGTTCTGGAGCAGTCCGCCGAACTGATTGCTCCTTATCACCCTCTCAAAAATAAGAAGAAGTCTGTGCCCAGAGTTATAATTACAGGCTGTGAGATAATTTACTCTATCTTATTTTACTACTATTACTACAGCCCATACTACAGTACAAGTCCACTGCTGAACATAAGTCTCCTCCATAGATTGCCACAAAGTACGGTCTTGAGCCAGTCGATGGATGCGGGTGGCTCAGTACCGTACTCTTTGTTCTATTTTGTTAAACTTCGCTTCCAGATGTGCAAAGGCAGGTAGTCACTTACTATCAGGTGACCTCTTAGCTCGCACGCTTCGACCTTTATAGTCTAATATATTAAAACTATTTAGAAACATCCTAGGTTTAAGCAAATATTATGGCAACATTCGCGATAAAATGAAAGGAAATTATGTAGTAGCCGTAATTTTCATGTCCTTGCGGGTTCATTACTGCTCCATTAAAAACCATTACGCTTACTGCAAGTCACTCTCAAATGATAGTGTTTTATTGAATGACTTCACATAAATATTTTTTATCTCTGTTATCCGCCTTTAATATATTTTGGAAGAAAGGATGTTTTTGAGAAAGGAAGCCGTGGTAGCTCAGGGGCTAAGCGCCCGCTGTGAATTTTGCAGTACGCGAGCAACCTGGTTTAATCACCGCCAACACTAATTAAATTGTAAATTGCAATTTTAGTGCTGATTTACCACATGCTCAGCGGTGAAGGATACATCGTGAGGTAACCTGCATGTCTGAGAATCAATAATTTTAATAATAATTTAATAATTTATTAAAGTTTAAACCTGTATTATATACAGAAATAGAATTAAATAAAAGGAAGGATTAAATAAATATATTTCGAATATTTCGAAGACATGTGAAGTCCACACGTGCACGGGCAGTGTGGCGGACATTTTCTTGCCCTGATACTTTTTCAGAAATGAGAGGAGCGGTTTGCCTTACGATAGATTTAGATTGTAGCCTTAGTTGACTTAACTTTAAAGGGTGTCAAAGGTCCAGTACAACCGATTTATTCATTTTGTATTATTAAAGATTATTTATATTTACGCAAACACTACACATTGGATTTACAAAATATATGAAATTTATTGCGTTCAATTTTAACTATTTTAATTTCCGACCTTTTGAACACTTTACAGTACCCTTGTTCATGAGTAGAATCGGGTGTTTGACGTCCAGATGACATATTTATTTATAGAGGCTATATTAATTTTTGTCCGCCGTCTGCAGTGAAATGCAGTGATTCCAACCTAGTGAAATACGAGTATTATCAGTTCGAGGCTACTTTAATGAATACAAAATGAGTAGAATCCATAATATTAATGATATGAGGCTATGAATGCTGGTGGCTCAGGTGATTTGTGACAGTCTTTTTTAATTTATTTCATTTGGGGTGGATATTTTAATCATCAGATAAATGTGTTATTAATCTGAGCTGCAAGTTTTGGTAGCTCTTTTTACGAAGGAAATCTGTGTCGGCGGATATCAATCATGGTATATCTTTTAATTTTTTATTATATACAAGTTTTTCTAGAATAGAATAGAATAGACTCATTTTTATTCAACATTGATTACATTTAATTCTTACTGAAATTCGTTTTTCGTTTTCATTATGTTCTATTTCATTCATTAGATAGGTGTTTTCCATGAGAAAATTATATTTTTACTAACAACAAACAATGAACATTCGCCCAAATACCATAATATTATGCTACGTTATAATAAGTTAAGAACAGGCTAAAACGTGAACATATTTTTAATTTTTATTTATTTATTCTTAGAAAGAGTGTTCATTCTTTACTTTTTAAATTTTGCCAAACTGTAAGCCAATTTGTCAGCAAAACCAACGACTTGGTCATACCAACGACGTAAAATACATTATTCGCTAAATTGCAAATGAGATTGTGACGAGTTTAATTATAGTTATCCCATGGGAAAACATTGAGCGCTGACAACACGGAGATGAATTGACGCCTTAGGATTCAACACAACAGAATTTAAATTAAAGATAATATTTGACGAAACGTATGTTGGTAAGAAACTTCAATTCTGTGGGTACGTATAATGTATGTTTGAAAAGCCTAAGGCGCGATAATTATGTCTTTCTTTCCACAGACTAAGGTGCGGTATGTTTTTCTCTCCAATTTTTTATAAAACAAAAGTGAAAAACGAACTTACAACCCATCTAATGATTATTGGCTACTACAGTCCGTGGACAACGTTTTATACGTGTTAGTGCTATGCTGCAAGTACATAATAGTTGTAGCACGCATAGGTCGCCTCAAACGGGAAATAACCACACCCTCACAGAATGCCAGCGTAAAATAGCAGCTTAATGCTGCTGTGTTTTGTATGGTGAGTGCAGAGAACCGGAGACCCTTTTTACTGGAAACGAGTCATTCTATCTTAATCCTCAGGGGTGACAACGTATCTGCATTTTTATTCATTATCGAGGATATATGTAGACGGCCATGGGCTACAGCATCCACTTATCATCAGATGGACTGTATGCTCGTTTGTCACCCTTATCCTATAAATTAAATAAATACTTAAGATTTGGACTTAGACGGCTACTCCAGATGCATTGTCAACTCTGAGGAGTAAATTGAAATGCATCGTAGCCATAGGAGTGCAAGGACTACTTTCAAGGATTACCGTCCAGGTGGACTACTAGGCAAAAAACCCTAACACCTAGTAATCACATACAAGTAAGCGTAGAAAACGTGCATACATTTCACCTGATATAAGAGGATACAGTAGCCCATACACACTTCTCCTCGATTAAGGTCAAAGTTCAAATGCCTTGTCACCTCTAAGGGCTAAAATGGGATGCCTTGTTACGGTTGTTTACGGGCTCTGATTCTCATCTCTCACAGCACGAAACTCTCACAACGAACGAAAAACACGACATTATTACCTTACCTGTTTTTTACAGATATTCTGTGAGAGCTTACTCCTTCCCCGATTGGGCCGATCAATTTGTGTGGATGCACCACTTAGGTACTTTATTTTTAATTAGCTCTTAAATTAATTGAAGTCATCAACACCTACAACATTTTAAACATGGTGTTATGTTTTTATAACTGATGATATGAACATTAATAATATGTATCCTCCAAACCGAATTTCGGTCGCGGCCACAGCACTCCGCCAGATGAAATTAACGAATGATTCAAGGCGTTGCCATTGTGATTCAGGTTGGAAAGCCTACATCTGACGTACAACATGCGTGGGCAACTTTATAATGACCAAGAATCAGGCGCGTATGCAAATATGCAGCTACAAAATAGAAGAGGGTCGACTGGAAAGTGTCGCAGATGGAAATATTGAATTTATAGATTTAGTGCTTTCAGCAAAAAAAAAAACAATCATTAAAGTAGGAAAAATTTACTTTGCCAATATCCGTTCAATAAAATAAAATGATGTGTCTTACCTAGTTTGAAGAGCACCTCCCACCCTCCCTCAATTTCGTGCACTATCCCCGTCACCACTAGTCCCAGCACCACTACTCCCACCACTACTACACTAGGAAAGACACACCACCGACGACAATACGACACGTGTTTCGCCTCTACACGAAGCATCTTCAGGTGTAGTAGACTCTACGGTGGCTGACCGCTAAGTGAGCGGCGAGCCAAAAATAGCTGCTATTTATAAGACTCGCCGACGCAACCGCTCCCCACTTAAGTAGTGAGGAGAAGGGAGGGCGGGAGGTGCTCTTCAAACTAGGTAAGACACATAAGTTTATTTTATTGAGCGGATATTGGCAAAGTAAATTTTTCCAACTTTAATATAATGGATTTCCGCAAAGTAACGCCTGATTCTATTAATTATCTTATTAAGGCTAGCACGGCCGAACAGGCAGCGTATTGCTGCCCAAAATGTTTGGTTCAATCAGCAGTGCAAACAACTTCATGTTATTCCCAATTATATCCAAATACGTTCTGGCACGAATAGTCCAGCGGCCAATATTGCTATTTCTAAAGCTCAGAACTTAATGATGAGTGTCGCTTAATAAGGAGTGTCGTCGTTGTTTAAAGTATTATATTCTGAACTTTCATATACATTACATAATATTGAATTTGATATTTTGGATGGGAAAGCCAGAGAACTTGCTTCAATGGCTGTTTATGAGAAATATTAAATTCAGTCCCGTAAGTTACAACAACTTGTATCCACTTTATCCCGTAAACGTAATAACGAAGTACATACTGAATATCACCAATTTTATCCCCGCGTTAAAAATCTTTCCGATGTCCAGTTTCCAAGGGATGAGTTGTCTCTTTTACATAAAGGCCTAAAGTATAATTTAACACCTTCGGTATCCCAAAAATCATTAGAGACTGTGGCCGTTGACGCGGAGATGGCCGTTGTGATCGGGAAGAAAGATAACATCGTTAAGAGTTTGGTAGCTAAAGAAATTCGGGCTGTACCCGCACCTTCCCATTAAAATCCTGAGTTCCCTATTTATAAGTCACTAAAGCAGAGAATAAAGGACAATAACCTCATTGTTACTAAAGCCGACAAAGGCAATACTGTTGTCATTATGGAGAATAGCGGGTACAGCCAGAAGGTTAACGATGTTATTCAAGGAGATGACTTTGAGTTATTGGAGTCTGACCCAACCAAAAAGTTTACTTCAGATATTAAAGTATGTATACAACAGTCATCATATGTTTTTCCCGATCACAACTTGTTTCGGAGCAATCTTGTTCCAATGAATCCTCAAGCACCCATTTTACATGGGTTACCTAAAATACATAAAGAACATGTTCCTATTCGTCCAGTTGTCTCATTTATAGGTGCACCAGCTTATTTCCTTGCTAAAAAAATAAACTTCCTCCTTCGGGAGAAATCTGGTTTCAACCCAACTTACAGACTTAAAAATAGTTTAGATCTCGTTTCTAAAATTAAATATATTCGTATTCCTCCTAAATCCGTGTTGTTATCTTTAGACGTTGATAGTCTTTTCACAAATGACCCATCCCCTGACTATTTGCGTATACTCGCAGATCTTTTAAATAAACCTCGTCTACATCCCGGGGAAACAAATGATCTTCTCAATTTAACCTCTCTCTGTATGAAACAAAACTATTTTCGGTTTAATAACCGTTTCTATCTACAAAAAGAAGGGTTAGCTATGGGGTCCCCTCTAAGTCCTCTTATGTCGGACATTTTAATGAATAATTTCGAAAAACAACATATAGTTGTCAATCAAAATATTTTGTACTATTATAGATATGTAGACGACATAACTATTTGCTGGACTGGCACAAGGAGACAACTGGATGTTTTCCTTAATAAAATAAATAGAGTCCACGATAAAATTAAATTTAAGCTTGAATTTTTTTAAGCTTGAACAAGATTGTTTCCTATAATATATAATTTCCTCGGCTTAACAATAACGAGAAAGGAGTCGTTGCATGTTTTCCAAATTTACCGAAAACCAACTCATACTGACACGGTCATCCCCGCGTCATCGTGTCATCCCTGGCAACATAAATTAGTCGCTTTTTATTGTTATATTAATCGTTTGTTTACTGTCCCATTAAGTAAAGAAAATTATTTAAAAGAGCTTAACGTAATTTATCAAATTGCGGTCTCTAATGGTTTTTCAAAAAATCTCATTTACAATTTAATTAAAAAGAAAGAAAAGCATGCCGTCCGCAATTCTCTGTACACGGTTCAACCTCAAAGTGTTCGTCGATATGTGAGCAGATTGACCTATTAGGCTCCATATCTGAAAAAATAGCTAATACTCTTCGACAGAGCGGCGTGTACGTTGCGTACAAAACAAACACTTCTCTTAGGAATATCTGTAATAATAAAAATATATTAGATATTCGTCAAAGTGGGTGTTTATAAACTTGTTTGTGACGAATGCCACGCCGTTTACGTGGGTCAGACTGGTCGCAACTTCAAATGCAATCCCGATAAATCCCATTTCGCTAAACATCTCTTGGACACTGGACACAACCTAACCAACCACCACTCCTTTAAAGTCTTACATACTTGTAATAAAGGGCTGCGACTGTGTGTGCTGGAACAGTTGGAGATATTAAAAAATAAAAATAATAATATTGCACTGCTGAATGAACAAACAAATGTTTCTAACTCACCTCTCTTAAACATCTTTAAGCCTGCTCTCCAATAACGGACAGCCTCGCAATATGGTCGTTCGTCACCTTCACGGTGATTAGCGATTGGTTGTGTGGTTGGAGGGGAGGCGGGCGTTTCGCAGCGGCTTGTTATTAATTTAATAGCAGGCGGCTGCGTACGTCAGGTGGTGATTGGTCGCATGTTTTATCGCATGTCGCGGTCGCTCACTACTTAAGTGGGGAGCGGTTGCGTCGGCGAGTCTTATAAATAGCAGCTGTTTTTGGCTCGCCGCTCACTTAGCGATCAGCCACCGTAGAGTCTACTACACCTGAAGATGCCTCGTGTAGAGGCGAAACACGTGTCGTATTGTCGTCGGTGGTGTGTCTTTCCTAGTGTAGTGGTGGTGGGAGTAGTGGTACTGGGATTAGTGGTGACGGGGATAGTGCACGCAATTGAGCGAGGGCGGGAGGTGCTCTTCAAACTAGGTAAGACACATCATTTTATTTTATTGAGCGGATATTGGCAAAGTAAATTTTTGCAAATTTAATATAATGGATTTCCGCAAAGTAACGCCTGATTCTATTAAAAAGAAATCAATTACTAAAATAAAAAAATAAATATTACAAAATTTTAGTGGGTAAATAAAAGACTACGAAAGGCATCGCTCGATACTGTTATAATATCAGTAGCGATAGCACTGCCTGCTTAGTCGAGCTTCTCAATTCCTTTAATTAACGGGCGTGCCTTCGCATAAGCTGAAGGCAAAAGTTGGAGTCCCAGTTTGTTGATGGGTGCATCAAACCTTGATGCACCGAGATTGTGTACGGCGGTAAGGCTGCGAATCACAGAGCTGGGAATAAATATTATAGGATACTATTGTGTGGAGCTAAAGGAGAGTGTGTTTCGGTTCCCTGTATTCCGATTATTTCAAATAATTTACCATTTTCATTTAAAAGGCTGCTATTCCCATTAAAGTTAGCACCATTAATAAGTTCTAGAGTCAAATAAAGTAGCGGTCATCATCAGCGACAGAATCCGCGTTGTTGCTGATTCTGTCGCTGATGTGGTACTTCAGGGTATGGAAGTTTTTATTCCATTCTCTGTGGTGCTCATCGCAGGCAGATCCCAGCCATGGATTGGTCGCACCTGTAAAATAGCATCACGCTATAAAAAGGAGTGCTACCGCGCCTGGGCTGACTTCATGGACTTGGAAAGGGCTTATGACAGAGTGGACAGGAATGTGTTATGGCGAACACTGAACTCATTTGTTTTGAGCGCTGGTTTGATACAGGCATAAAGGTATCTTTATAGGGACTTTAGTGCTTGTGTCAAGATCTACGGGGTCTACTCGGACTGATTTGGCATCCAAAAACGTGTCAGACAGGGCTGTGTAGCTTCCCCGTGGCTGTTTAACCTATTTAAGGAATGTGTTATGGCAAACACTGAACTCATTTGTTTTGAGCGCTCGATTGATACAGGCATAAATATCTTTTTATAGGGACTCTAGTGCTTGTGTCAGGATCAACGGGGTCTACTCGGACTGGATTGGCATCCAAAAAGGTGTCAGACAGGGCTGTGTAGCTTCCCCGTGGCTGTTTAACCTATTTATGGACAGTTGTTTGGAAACTTTGAAAGTTGAAGAATGTGGTTTGAGAATGAGTTAACCGTCAAATGCCTTTTGTACGCCGATGATCAAGTCATATTTGCATCGTCGGCGGCTGAGTTGCAAATGGTGGTTACTTTAATGAACTGGTCATTAAAAGAATGGGGTATGAAAGTGAACGCAAGTAAGACGAAAGTGATGGTTTTTGAAAGAGAAGAAAGTAAAACGTTATGTGAAATAAGAATAGAAGGGGAGTTGATTGAGCAAGTGGATGAGTTTGTATATTTGGGATGTTTGTTTAGTAGGGATGGTAGATATGATAAGGATATAGAACGACGAGTGAACGCAGGAAATGGAGTGAATGGGGCTCTACACGCTATTATGAAGAGTCAGAATGTGTCAAAAAAGGCACGTTTGGCAATTCATAATGCTGTGTTAGTTTAATGTATGATAGTGAAAGTTAGGTCTGGCAGAAGAAACATGAGAGTAGAATAAATGCTGTAGTAATGCGGTCATTAAGGAGTATGCTAGGGCTGAATCTGAATGACAGGGTGAGAAATAGTGTGAGAAGAGAAAAGTGTGGTTTGCAAGATGACGTTGTGACCAGGATTAAGAAAGGAATGCTTCGGTGGTTTGGTCATGTAGAAAGAATGAACGAAGAAAGATTGACAAAGCAAATTATGCTGCAAAAGTGAACGGCAGAGTCGGAAAGGGACGCCCTAGACGAAGGTTTATCGATCAAATCCATACTATCCATACTATATACTATACTAATACTAATATTATAAATGCGAAAGTGTGTTTGTTTGTTTGTTTGTTTGTCCTTCTTTCACGTCGCAACAGAGCGTCGGCATGGCATGATTTTTTGTATTGGGATAGTTCGGTGGCTGTAGAGTGACATAGGCTACTTTTTCAGCGGAAAACATATCATTCCGTGGGAAAATCGAATATGTTGCAAAATTAAATTCAGCTAGGTGGCGCCACCGTGATTCTACAAGACGGACGACGGTACGATGGACGAACACAGAAGGTCAGAATATCTGGATTATTATGTCTTTTACCAAAATTAAGATAAAAATGTATGGATCTGTATTTTTCCACGCAGGACCGGGAAGAGAGCGATAAAAACATAAAATTCACCAGCTGATTTTTCAAACGTTTTGGTGCATCATAATTCACAGAATAGGCGATAACCTCGCAGACGATATTAAGTAATCCGTTGATGCTCTTCCTACCCCGCAAGGGTTAAAGGCGTGATTATAAGTATGGATCAGAAATACTATCACCACCTGTCACGCTTTCACCCTTAACTATTACTTAACAATGGTAGAAACAGTTCTTAGTAAGCCTTATTAATAAGCCTTAGTAATATTTATTGAACGGAAATGAATACAGTTCTTATATGTGGTTATGAATGAATCGGTATTACAATAAGAAAAATTGTGCAAAATTATAAGAAAAATATTTTTTGAGGATTCTTGTTAACTAACGTATACATAGTTTGAATTGATTCCACTAGATGTCGTTACTAGGTTTTTAAAACGCGGTAACGAAATGTTTTCTGACATGTACTTAACTCCCGCCGTTGAGCCGCGCGTCAACTTACAGTGCATACGGTACCTATACGCTTAAATTGTTTCTATTTCGATTTCGGTTGTTTGTTATTTGCTTTGTGATTTGGTTAAGGTTGAATGGATTTATATTGGCTTTCATTTTCGGATTTGTGTATTTTCTTGGATCGGTTTTGTTGATTTGGTTGGTATTCCTTTATACATATTTAGACTCTGGCTTTGATTTTGGATTTTGTTTATTTAGAATCGTGAATTGGTTTTCGTTGTTTTAGGTTGTTTAACAATATTTCAAAGGAATATTAAGAGTATAGATCGTGTATACGGTACCTATACACTTACTTCTTTTTTTGTTGGTTATTTTTATATTGACTACTGCTTTCGATTTCGGTTTTCTGCGAATTGTTTTGGGATTTGGTTTAAGTTTATTCGATTTTTTTGGCTATCGTTTTCGGATTCGTGTTGTGTCTTGAATTGGTTTTGTTGTTTTGATTTTAAAAAATATTTAAAAGGAATATTTATTCCTTTTAGATATTTTAGTTCTTTAAAAAATATTTAAAAGGAAATTTAATTCCTTTTAGGTATTTTAACGTTTTTATAAATAGGTTTTTCTTGCTTCATAATGCCTCGCAAACGTAAGTCCAGCCTTTCAAGAGTATCTTCTCAAAGACAAGCGAAAACATTAGCTCGATCGCTAGAATCTTTAGAAGATGCTGAACTGAGAAGGCAAGAACAAGCAGAGCGTCAGGCTGCTTTTAGACCATCTGAGACACCTTCTCAACGTCAGCAAAGGCGTCTTGAACAGACAGAGCGTCAGGCTGCTTCAAGAGCTTCCGAAACACCTTCTCAAAGTCAGGAAAGGCGTCTTGAACAGGCAGAGCGTCAAGCTACTTTAAGAGCTTCTGAAACACCTTCTCAAAGTCAGCGAAGGCGTCTTGAACAGGCAGAGCGTCAAGCTACTTTAAGAGCTACTGAAACACCTGCTCAAATTCAGCAAAGGCGTCTTGAACAGGCAGAGCGTCAAGCTACTTTAAGAGCTACTGAAACACCTAATCAAAGTCAGCAAAGGCGTCTTGAACAGGCAGAGCGTCAATCTACTTTAAGAGCTACTGAAACACCTGCTCAAAGTCAGCAAAGGCGCCTTAAGAGCCGCGGAAACACCTAATGAAACTCAACACAGACTCATTGAGCAAGCTGAAAGTCAATCTACTATAATGGCATCTGAAACACCAGAACAGACACAGGCGCGAAGAGATGCAAAGCACAGCTCCAAGCTGAACGTCGACAAAATTTTCGAAGAAACAATTGGTCGGTTTTTAATGACGCAGCATTCAATTATGATCCGTTGATTGATTATAAAATCACAGGTTAGTTGTTATCGGACTGATGGACAAGGCGTGTCGATTTTGCAGCGCTTTAAAATGGAAAGATGAGACCTCAGGCATGTGCTGTTCCAATGGCAAAGTGTCTCTTCCGTTACTTGGGGAACCAGAAGAACCTTTGAAAACTCTCTTTTTATATGATGCTAATGAGTCACGGCGCTTTTTAAACAGGATCCGGAAATATAACTCATGCTTTCAAATGACGTCCTTCGGAGTTGACCGGGAAATAATAATGCCGGGATTTTCGCCTACATTTACGGTGCAAGGGCAAATTTATCATAGAATAGGTTCACTTTTTCCAGCTGAAAACGAACAGCATAAATTTTTACAAGTATATTTTATGGGTGACGAAGAAATTGAGGTAGACCGTCGCTGCCAATTTATCCAGGGAGTTGAGAGAGACACAGTGTTCAAAATTCAAAGATTCTTGCATGAACGTAACATTTTAGTCAAAACATTTAAAACTGCTTTAGAAAACCTACCTGAAGAGGATTATAAAGTCGTCATTCACGCAGATCGGACCCCTCGAGGAGAGCATGAAAGGCGCCACAATGCACCTTTGATAAACGAAATAGCAGCCGTAATTAGTGGTGATTAATTTTCTTCACGAGACATTGTCTTGCGAGCACGTGATGATACGTTTCAAAGGGTAGCCGATACACACAAGTTTTATGACGCTCTGCAATACCCATTGATTTATTGCAAAGGACAAGAGGGTTATCATTTTCAAATTCCACTCATTAACCCGGTCACAAAGGAGCCTACTCCGAACAAAAAAGTATCATGTATGGATTTTTATGCGTATCATATGATGTTGCGAGAAAATGATTTTAACCTCTTAGCCCGGTGTAGACAATTATTTCATCAATTTTGGTAGACATGTATGTGAACGTAGAAAGTGAACGTCTCCGTTATATATCTTTAAATCAAAAAAAGCTGCGCGTTGAGAATTATATACATTTACAAGATGCAGTTTCTAGCGACGCCAATGTAAACACCAGAGATTTAGGTAAAATGGTAATTCTGCCCTCATCATTCGTTAACAGTCCCCGCTACCTACATGAGTACACACAAGACGCATTTGCCTATGTACGAACTTACGGAAGACCTGATCTTTTTGTTACTTTTACTTGCAATCCCACATGGAAAGAAATAACCAAGGAGCTAATGCCGGACCAAAAAAGTACTGACAGACACGATTTAGTTGCTAGAGTATTTAGATTAAAAGTACAAAAATTAATGTATGTAATTAACAAAGGGAAAATTTTCGGAGAAGTGCAGTGCTTCATGTATTCAATTGAATGGCAAAAAAGAGGAATACCGCATGCCCACATTCTAATATGGCTTAAAGAGAAGTTGCGGCCCAGCCAAATAGACGACATAATAAGCCCCGAGATTCCGGATCCTGAGCAAGATAAAGAATTGTATGATACCATCGTCCAAAATATGATTCATGGTCCATGTGGAGCAATTCAATATCGCCATGTATGAAAGAAGGAAAATGTACAAAGAAATTCCCTAAACAGCTATTAAAAGAAACAGTGCACAATGACAATGGCTACTCTTTATACAAACGCAGAACTCCCGAAGATGGTGGCAGGAAAGTTACAATCAAATCTCGCTCTGGAGCGTTCAAAACCTTAGATAACAACTGGATTGTCCCGTATTCGCCCATTCTATGTAAAATGTTTAATGCCCACATTAATGTAGAAGCATGCAGCTCTGTCCGCGCAATCAAGTATATCTGTAAGTACATAAATAAAGGAAGCGACCAAGCAATATTTAATCTCAGGAGTGAAGGTGAGGCAAATCCCGTTAATGAAGTACAGACCTTTCAAGCAGGGCGTTATGTCAGCAGTAACGAGGCAGCTTGGCGTCTCCTTGGCTTCCCTATACACGAAAGGCACCCAACACAGTTACTTACCTTGCTGTGCACTTAGAAAATGGAGAGCGTGTATATTTCACCGAAAGAAATTTCCAAGAAAAAATTGCATCACCGCCAAAAATTACACTAACAGCCTTCTTTCAACTTTGTCAAACCGACCCCTTTGCAAAAACGTTGTTATATTCTGAAGTCCCCCGCTATTATACTTGGAACACATCTAGGAAGGAGTGGAAACGCCGTATTCAAGGCGCGCCTGTTGCAAATTGGCGCGGTGTAAAGTCATCAGATGCCCTTGGTCGTGTGTATACCGTCCATGTAACTAATTTTGAATGTTTCTGTTTACGATTGCTGCTGCACCATGTTCGGGGTCCTACAGGATATAAAGACCTTAAAACTGTCAACGGTCAGGAATGCGCAACTTATAGAGAAGCATGTGAAGCTCTGCATCTTTTAGAAAACGATAATCACTGGGATGAAACCATGGAGGAAGCTGTGCAGTGCCAGTCACCAGCCAAAATTAGGGATCTTTATGCAACTCTCATATCATCTTGCGGGCTATCTAATGCACATAAATTGTGGGACAAATATAAAGATTACATGGCGGAAGATATTTTGCGAAGGTTACAGCAGACACACGCGAACATGACATACAATGAACACATTTATAATGAAGCACTTGGAAAATTGAAGATAAAGTAATGGCAATGGTAGGCAAAAAATTAAGCGACTTTGGAATGATAAGCCCTCAGCGAACAACCGAAAATGAACTTAGTGATGAAATTATACGTGAAACAAACTACGATATACCAGCTTTGCAGCAGCAAGTAGCCGAATTTGTACCCCGCTTGCTTCCCGAACAAAAACGAGTTTTTGACAAAGTATTAGGACAAATTGAATCTGGAAATGGTGCACTTTTCTTTTTAGATGCCCCTGGAGAAACTGGGAAGACATTTTTGTTAAATTTATTACTAGCGCAAGTACGGAAAGATAAAAATATTGCTGTGGCCGTAGCTTCCTCCGGTATAGCCGCCACGCTGCTAAGCGGGAGCCGCACTGCACATTCTGTTTTAAAACTCCCTCTAAATCTATCCTAGGAAGAATCGCCGATCTGCAACTTTAGCAAAAATAGTGCACGAGGTATAATGCTACGACAATGCAAACTTTTAGTGTGGGACGAAAGTACAATGTCGCATAAAAAAGCTGTAGAAGCACTAAATCGAACGCTCCAGGATTTGCGCAGCAATACCGATGTAATGGGAGGAATGGTGGTTTTACTGGCTGGTGACATTCGCCAAACTTTACCTGTCATTCAAAAGGGCACACCTGCAGATGAAATTAAAGCATGCCTCAAGTCGTCTATTTTATGGAACAAGGTGACAAAATTCAGTTTAACTACGAATATGAGAGTGCATTGGTATAATGATATCAATGCTGGAAACTATGCTGACACACTATTAAAAATTGGCGATGGGCGGTTGGAAACCGATGCTGAGGACTGCGTTAAATTGACGAGAGATTTTTGTAATTTAGTACAGAGTCATTCCGAATTAATTGCGAGCGTTTATTCAGATTTAACGAACAACATGCATGAAGACAAATGGTTTTGTGAAAGGGCGATTCTTGCACCAAAAAATGAAAGCGTTAACAAAATAAATTCAGATATATTAAGCGAAGTAGCAGGAGAAATAACAGAGTATTTGTCAGTAGACACAGTTATGGACACAGAACAGAGCACTTCATATCCCGTAGAGTTTCTAAAATCTCTAGAGTTGTCAGGTGTGCCCTCACATAAGCTTCAATTAAAATTAGGCGTCCCAGTCATGCTAATGCGAAATTTAGATACTCCTCGGTTATGTAACGGGACAAGGCTGCGTGTGACACATCTTGGATGGAACATAATCGGTGCTACAATTTTGACAGGCGTAGGAAAAGGTGAAAATGTTATTATACCACGGATCCCTATATTTTCCACAGATCTTCCTTTTCAATTCAAAAGGTTGCAGTTCCCTATTAAGCTCAGTTTTGCAATGACAATTAATAAAGCGCAAGGGCAAACGTTACAGGTAGCAGGGGTCAACTTAGAAAAACCGTGCTTCTCTCATGGTCAGCTGTATGTAGCATGTTCGCGTGTGTCAAATGCCCAAATCTCCACATTCTTTCCCCGAATGGAAAAACAAAATTATAAGAAAAACATTGTGTACAGTAGCGTCTTAAAATAGTGTTCAGTTAGTTTTTTTTCCAAAATTCCCACAATCAATTAATCAGAATTCCCACTTATCTTCTCTTTCAATTCAAAATTTCCTATTTAGCTCAGTTTCTTTTCAATTCCAAATGCTGCACCTCTGACGGACCTAATAAGCTCAGTTTCCTTTCAACTCAAAAGGTTGCATCTCTGACGGATCTTTTATTTGGCTCAGTTTCCTTTCAATTCAGAAAACTGCATCTCTGACGAATCAATTTAGATCAGTTTTTTGCAAAAGCCTGCATCCCTGACGGATAATTATGCTCAGTTTCCTTTAATTAAAAAAATATCCCATTTCCATTTGGAATAAACAGGCTATTTTCATGCTTTCCTATACGCTGCGTTTCAAAACATTTAAATAGGCTGACGAACCAATTTTGCTCAGTTTCCTTTTAATGGCTGCATCTCTGACAAATCTATAAAACTCAGTTTTCTTTCAATTCAAAAAGCAATGGATAGTTCATTTCCCAGTGACCATGCGGGCGAAGCCGCGGGTAACAGCTAGTTGGCGATATATTGAAAATGGGCCAGATTAGGAGTACCCTTAATCGACGAGCGTGTATGCGTAGATATATGGATGTAAAGGAGGCGAGAGAGGCGTGCCAGGATCGTGCCAAATGGAAGTCCGTAGTCTCTGCCTACCCCTCTGGGTGACCGGCGTGAGTGTTTATGTTATGTGTTAAATATTGCCTAGTTCTCTTACCAAAATAGTTTCTTATGTTTGGTATCACATATTTACCCTTCTCAACTTGCCTGGTACGATATTTATGCGTTGTAGGTTGTTTATATTTATTTATTTATATTGTTCTAAAGCAATTAGGCAATCTATCTTTTCATGCACTGGAAGTATTTTTCATATATTAAATAATTTGTCATAATTTGTTTTACACTGTAATTATATTTTTTTACTTACTAAATACTTAAGTACTCTAATCTGTAAATGTTTTATACGATCAAACTGTGTTTTGAATGTTAGCCCGTAACTGCTCAATCCATAATTGATTACCGAGTCAGCCAGCGCATAATACAGTACATTCAAGACTTTTCGATGCATGAAATTGCTTAGGTGTAAGAATCTACCCAGTATTGATTGCAATTTATTACATACACCATTGACGTGCAGTTTCCAGTTCATATTACTATCTACTGTCAGGCCTAAGTATCGGTATTTTTCTACTACATCTATGTTTGTGCACTGGCAGCCAGCTTTATTGAGGTGTAGACACTCGTATGTATGACCAATTATATTTTGTTTAATTTACCTTGCTTAATGACGTTACTGTGGGGTGAACTTATATACATAGCCTTTGTTTTAGATCAATTTATAATTATACCGTTATCATGTGCCCATTTAATTATACTTTCTAAGTCCTCCTGTATGTATTTTTGTGCATCACTCGTGTTATTGGTCGAGTACATTAGGCACATGTCGTCTGCATACATAACCATCTTACAATGTTTTATCATATAAATGACACTATTAACATGCATAATGTACCCAACCGGACCGAAAACCGATTCGGTTGGTACTCCAAGACTCACGCTTACATCGTCTCCTGTTACTCCGTCTATCAGTGTACATAAGTATCTATTTCGCAAATAGTATTTAAACCATCGGTTGATGGGACCTCTGATACCACATTCATCCATCGCACGCAGTAGTACCTCGTGTTTCAGGGTGTCGAATGCCTTTTTATAATCAATAAAAAGAGCAGCGACAAACTTACCCTCATTGAAATTGTTGTTGATATAGTCGGTGAATTGCGCAAGCGCAGTGTCCGTGCTGCGTCCGCGACAGGACCCGTGCTGCGCATCTGATATTATGTTATATTGCTCTAAGTAACAACTTATCTGATTCACTATTACTTTTTCTACTATTTTATTTATTACCAATAATATAGCAATTGGTCTATATTTACTATAGTCTATGTGGCTCCCCTGTTTATATATTGGTTTCTTATTCTACAAGCGATACGTAGACGATACTTTCAAAATTTTACCATCTGACAAAGTAACTGTATTTTTAAACCACCTTAATTCCATAAACTCTAAATTACAATTAACAATGGAGTTAGAAGCAAACAATTCTTTAGCTTTCCTAGATGTTTTAGTCATCCGAAATCCTGATAACACTATTGGTCACACTGCGTATAGCAAAAAGACCCATACCAACCGATATTTAAATGGTGAATCGCACCATCATCCATCACAATCAGCGACCGTGGGAAAATCTTTGTTTCAGAGAGCACGAGGGATCTGTGACAGAAAAAATCTGGCCGCCGAGCTTCAGCACGTCGAGCAAGTATTGCAAGACAACAAGCTTCGGGTCCCGCGCCTACGTCACAGTGATCGAGTGAGCAGGCACACGCTTGACTGTGGCCTGCTTCAATCATACCACTGCAAGACTTCAAGATACTGTAAGCTCATTCTGCGTAGATCGGACCAAAAATTAATATTCAAAAACTGAAGGTAGTCGGGCTAACTATGACATCGGAACGTCAAACACCTCAGTCCCCCGCGTGACCATGGGTGCTGTAAAGTACCCGAAACGTCGGGAATAAAAAAGTCAAATTAAATATACGATAACGACAACGATAGAATCCGTAAAAAAATAGTTTCATTTAAATGTGTAGTCTCGCGTAAATATAAGAAAACATTATGAGATATTAATCAGGAAACTACAACATTACGGTGTCAAAAATATTGAGCTTAGACTTATTATTTCATATTTAAATAACATAACTCAAAACGTCGTTATCAATGGTAAAGGTTCCTCTGGATCAGAAGTATCAATGGGCGTTCCTCTTTTTGTTCGCGTTCTTGGTCTATATTAATGACTTACCTTATCTTGTAGGGGACAATCACGATATAGTATTAATTGTTGATGATACCTCTTTAATTTTCAAACTCAAACGGCAGGCAATTAATTTTGACTATGTAAATAATGTTCTATCGAAATTAGCACATTTGTTTAACGCCAACAATTTGCTCTTAAACGAGGATAATTTAAAATTTAAAATTTTGTACAACCGACTTCAATATAAATTATTAAGAATAATTTAAAAACTATTGGTCAGACCTTAATCAATTATATATGGGACCACATGAGAAGCACCAGCTTACAAATAAAAAAGAATCATCGAAATCGGTTCACCCAGAAAAATTTATAAGGTAACACACATAAAAAAATGACTTTCAATAAGTATTATGTAATAATCTACATATATTGAATAAAAAGTATTCCATTCTATTCTATCTAATAATCTATGTTTCAGTCGTTAGTAAACGTTCTGCATACAATTTCACTCCACCCTAATTTACACCTTTAGCGCGAATGTGATTACTTTACTATTTCAATTTTCATAGTTAATTATTACGTAAAGGCTAAGAAAATAATATGCTAGAGTCTCCAAACTCAAGTTTTTATATTTAACTTTTATTTTTAAATCAAATATAATTCAAAACGGAGATGTTCTGTTCAATTATTCATAGTTTAATCTGGGAGTTCATGATTTGCTCATTCAATTAAAGAAAACGTCATAAATATTGTCTTGTAAAAGAAGCAGAAGTAGAATTTGTTATACGTTCGTTAGGTGTTGTAATAAGTGTTAATAAGTTAATAGTGTTAATAAGTTAAGCCCTTGGTTTTTTTTTTAGAATAAGGGTGACAAACGAGCACACAGTCCACCTGATTGTAAGTGGATACTGTGGCGCATAGGCACCTATTGAAAAGGGACGTGTCTCCATCTGACGTCCTGCATCAGAGATCAACCAATTATTGACCTTATATTCACAGACCAATTACGACACCACGCTGGGTTCGGGACAACGAGGTGGGCGTGACCCCACAGTAAGACGTTCGATTCAGATCACCGACCTTTCTCAAAAGAAATGATTGACGGACCCCCTATGGAAATGGTCCCGGTCTTGACGCCAGTTGTATGTACTTAAGTGGACTGTATACTCCTTTACCCTACTATTTGGGTGAGCACTGAAGTATCTTGAAATAAAACATTAATTTCTTCAAAAATTCCCCTTGGAAATGTGATACTGAAACTTTTACTACTTTCCCTAATCACTTTTCTTTCTTGATTATAAAACTCAAACTGTAGCTGGTCCCGAACGAATTGCAACTATCCTTGTCGTCTGCATGTATGCTTCTTAGCACACAGCAGGTCTCGGGCCTCGGGGCATCCCCCATTGCCCGGAATCTCCTCGCGGTACACAACTATGTACCGGTCGTGGGAGCCGTTTCGGCATTGTAAGTAAACGCAGCGGTCAGGGGTTCGATTCCCCGGTCGCTGCAAATTGGTGTCAAAAACAGTCTTAGTTGATCTTATCTGCGACATTGAGGGTATTATTGAGGTATTACTCGACTCTCTAATCTCTATAGAGAGGAGTTCTCTTGGTAGAGGTCACCCGTCCGTGGGCCGGGCATATAGAGGTGCCAAGTTGTTAAGGTGGGGGTGTGGCCCGTTGTCTGCGCGGTTGAACATGCCGCGCGCCAGCCGGACCACAAAATCCTGGATTGACTCCATTTTCAGGTTGTTCGCAATGACGTCATTCCGGACGTAGCGACGTGCACCGACGGTGGTTCGTAAGGATAATTTCTGCTGGGCCTGCAGTCGCCGCCTCTATCGATCGCTCAAGAGTGCGTACCAGGCCGGAGCAGCGTATGTTAGTCTAAGTCTTATATAGAATTTGTAAAGTTTCAGCTTCGTCTTCAGCGGTAACTTGGATGCCAACTTTAAAAAAAAACAAGCAACAACCCGTTTTCAACAATTAGTATGTAAAGAATGTCATGAATATTGTGAGACGTTGTACTAATATGTGATTATTGTTTAACGTATGTTTAACGGCCTTTCGCCGTCATTAAACAGCATTACAGACGATAGTGAAATTAATTCCACAAATCTACTGCTCAGATATAGTAGCCACGGTGTGAATAACAGAATGTAGTTGATTGTCTTCGTATTTCCCACAGGAGCTATATGTTAACAAGGAATACGACGCAACACGAAAGACAAAGAAAGAGATCTAGTTGATCAAAAAGACAAGAAAAGTGGTACAATTTATATTCAGATTTATTCACTAGTAAACCCTAGCAAAAAATGTTTTAAAGAAAAAGAAGGCAATCGAGTCTGCAGCACTCCTGGTGGTAAGTCACCACCGCAGATGATGAACACAAACCACGGGTAATGCTGCTCTATTAACGGCTTTTTTGACATAGTAGGCTCTTTCCTTGAATTACAAGTATTACGGCCGGAAAAATTGTCTGCAACATTAAATTACGAAGTGTGGTCAAAAAAGGAAATTACAGCCTACATACGTCCCACAGCTAAGAGGAGGCCTGATCCTCTAATTTCTGATAGGGTTTTTGGGCATGCATTGAATGTCTTCAAAATATTTTCAGGTTCAGGCAGGCAGATTTTCTTACGGCGTATTCCTTCACCCTTATCCTATAAAATAAATTTCCAATCTATTTAGCGAAATTAAATCTCAAATAAAAAAATTCAACGTTCAATTTTCAAAAATATTAATTCTATTCTTTACCAATGAAAGACTTCAAAACCATAGCGGCATTAATTAATTTTTTCTGTCAAGAAAGCTGTGTAAATGGCTTGTCAAGCTATGGTCAGACGTTCAAATCATATTTAAAACAGATCTATGATCTTCAATTTAGAATTCTTAAAAATATTGTATCCCCAAATATGCGTGTACTAATTGATGATGGTGAAAATGCGATTTTTAAACATTGTAAAATCTTACCAGTTTATGACCAAATTAAGTTCATGTTATTAAAACAATATTTCTTCTGCGATAATATAAAGTCATACATAGATCAACCTGTACGTACGCGCGCTATGACACAAAACCGGCTGCGGCACATCACTGCTAATAATGTGTATGGGCAGCGGACGGCCGCTTACCAGATACCGCATTTAAGAAATAACTTACCTTTCGATGTACGCGAAAGAATATCACAACAAAACATTAAAACTAAACTCAAAAGCTTTTTCCTATATAAATTATAATTACCTACTATATCTACTTACTTAGTAATAACGTACCTACCTGCCTAGTTCTTACTTTTACCTTGCTACTACAGACTTTTTATTTTTATTTTATTTACAACTACTGACTTTAACTAAGTTGTTAACTTACATTCTTAGTCTTTATATTCCTACTTTACCTACTACCTACTCACATACCTAAATACTTACTTAGACTGTGTTTGGTACATAATATGTTGACTTAAACTAATTATTTAGCATCAAGTCAAACCTCCGTGGTTTTTGAGATGTTAATTAGACCTATATCTGTATTTTTTTTGATCTGATAAATAAATTTAAAAAAAAGGATTATTCGTGTGAAAATCTCATTTTGTTTCAAGTTAAATATGTATTTAATTTATGAGTAAGAGGAGAACTTTTTTGAATAAGAGTTATAATAGAAAATCCGATTTGAAGCTGAAATTTAAAATAAAGATTTGTGGTAATATTCTTACATTACTTGAAAATCTTTACGTGAACCAGTTTATAAATGTTCATAAGTTAAGTGTAAAGGTGATTTCTATAGGAAAAGGGTCGCAAACAAGCACAGATTCCACCTGAAGGAAAGTGGCAGCTAACTTAAAGAAGGCTAGAGATGTGTTGTCACTAAGATGAAAGCACGACCTGCAGGGCTAGCATGGGCAGGAGACAATTTTATCCCCGGGGAAAGGAGAAAATGTTTATCCCCTCGCTTAGTTTTATCCACCCTTAGAGCATGGGCACACCGGTGGATATAATATCCACAGTGGATAAAATGGGAGATAGACTTAGACTTAGATAGATTTTTTTGTATGAATATAAACTTCAACACACGTCCAATGAACTAGGATAAAATTGTCCCTTTCAAATGTCAGAAAAGCATAATATTTTATCTTTCATTTGGCTCCATGCTACGGACGGGGGATATATGTCTACTCATTATGTCAAACGGAGATATACTTCTCCCCGTTTGACATAACAAAATAATTTTATCTCTTGTCAGTGGATATAATCGGGGGATAAAATTTTTGTCCCCCGCCCATGCTAGTCGGGCTGTAATTATATGGCTCTCACCCTTCAGAGCGGTACACAGTAATGCAATCACTGCTATATGGAGGTAGAAATAGGTAAGAGGGTTGTACCTACCCAGACAGACTCCTAGGCAGAATTAATAAATAAGAACTTCAAACGAGAAAATAATTTTGCATTTAAATTAAAAGACTACTTTCTGCGGCGGTTAAAGTGTGCAAATAGCTGTGCTCAACCCTGCATGATAACTCATATCATATACACAATAAAATGTACATGTACATCGAACATACATTCTGTAAATAAACATAAATAGTCCAGGTTTTAAATACCCACTTTAAGTCTTGTTTAAGTTTTTTCTATCTGTTTTAATATGTAAGTAGAATAACACATCCAAGGCAAACCTTAGCGTGTTATATTCAGAATTATATTCGACTGAGGTAAAAGTTACAGCCTATATACGAGTAAATGACGTCTCACTGCCTCCTTTCATTTTTAAGAGAGCTAAGGCTTTAGGGTAAAGAAATGTCCACCGCGCTGCCCAAATGCGTGTTGGCGGACTTTACATATCTTTGAAATATATTTTTAATTTCTCAGACATGCAGGAATCCTTATTACGTTTTCACCGTGGAGCAAATCAATGAGAACTTAAAATTGCAATTAACAATTTAGTGCCGGCAGGGAACAAACCGCAGCCGGTCGCAGTTTGTGTTTACTATCCGACTGAGATAAATGAAAAAAAAAATACTAATTTGCAACTGATAATAGTATCAGTCAATGCTTCTACGTATTTCAATTTTTTTTAAACAATATTTATTCTTCAGCCCTCATAATAATGTATTATAAAAGGTAGAAATTTATTTCTAAATTTATTACATTTTTGCACAAGAGCTTACGACCCTAAAGTATTTTAGCAACGAATGTTTGATCCAATCAAAGAACCCTCTTTAGAAGTAAATCCACCGTAAAATGACAATCTTATTGTTTTATTACAACGATGCATTTTATTTCCTTAACTTAATTAGTAGATGCACGTGGCGTTGGAGGGATTTGTCGCGCAATGACATGCATGCCGTGCATTAGGGCCGTGTAGGGGCAGTGTAAGAATAGCCACTACCCCATATCGTCATAAGGGGGTTATCAGGAGATGGGCATCTCCTGATTTGTTTCCCTCTGTCGCCTCTTACGATACCTACGGGATGATATGGGGTAGTGGGTATTCTTATACCGCTACTTCAGGGTATCCCACGGCAAACCCGTAGTTACCACGGCTTTAACATACAATATAATAATATTGTATGCGTTATACCTCCATGGACAAAAGTGGGAACGTAATAAAATGAATACAATATTACAAGATATTTTGTGTAAAAGCCCACGGACTGGTAGTCAGCCAACAATATATTATAATTAAAGTTGATAAAATTCCCACATAATAAATACTTACATTCACAGTACGCGAGCAACCCGGGTTCGATCCCCGCCGGCACCAATAAAATTGTTAATTGCAACTTTAAGTGCTGATTTACCACGTGCTCGGCGGTGAAGGAAAACATCGTGAGGAAACCTCCATGTCTGAGAAATAAGAAAAAAAATATTTCGAAGTCATGTGAAGTTCGCCAACACGCATTGGGGCAGCGCGGCGGACATTTTCTTGCCCTAAAACCCTCTCAGAAATGAGAGGACGCCTGTGCCCAGCAGTGGGAGGTATATATAGGCTGTAACTTTAACTAAATACTTACATATTATATCGACTTCAGAAAAAGGAGGAGGTTGTCAATTCGACCAGATGTTCTTGTTATTTGTTTATATGAGATGTAGTATGGTAGAGCCACGCTGCAGCTATATTAGTAGTATAGTTGTAGTACGAATGGGTCGGCTCGACCGGGGAAGGACCACGCTCTCACAGAATACCAGCGTAAAATAGCAGCTTAACACTGCTGTGTTTCGTATGGTGAGTGTAGAGAACCGGAGACCCTTTTTACTGGAAAAGAGGCATTTCATCTTAGTCCTCACGGGTGACAACGCATCTGCATTTTTTTTTGATTTATTTCATTTTTCATTTTGATTCTTTATTGAAGATAGATGTAGATGTCTATGGGTCACAGCAACCACTTACCATAAGGTGGACTGTGTGCTCGTTTGTCACCCTATCCTATAAAAAAAATAAATGAGATGTGCGATATCTTCGTCAATTGCAAACTGTTTTAATTATTCTTTTATTAAACGGGTTATAATTCAGAAGTAGTAAATAATCCACCTTTAAGGTTATGGAAATAAGGGATAAAGTTTTTAATTTGTAGTGGTTACCTTGAGCTTATAATATTCCTTAAGCCAACCAAAAGTGTCAAAATTTAACTCTTTATAAAAATTAATATCAAACTTCAAAGATCTAAAAAGGATGCTAAAACATAGTGTATAGAAGAAGTAAGGCTTAGACTTCAGTAGATGTTATGTGGAAATAATTTTATGCTTTTTAGTCCTTTCAATTCAGCTTTTACCTTTTATTAAAATTTTAATTTTCAAACGACATAATGCATATATAAATGCTTAGAAAACGCCAGCAATGTACATTGAAATCTCATTAAACTACGAGATCCTCGACAGCGATATCGACAAAAGCATTTATATTGCAGATTCCAACTTGCACATTAAACTTTATAGGCCGTTTCCTAAACCTTGATTCACTTCTCTTCATTCATTATAGCTTATCAAAGTGCACTGCTGAACATAGGCCTTCCCATAGATTGCCTCATAAGGGAGATATTTGCCACGCTTGACAGACGGGTTGGCATCCACAGTTTTATTTTGTAGTTGCTATTAGCTTATTAGGAAGACGCTGCTGGCTATCTCCTGGTTTGTTTCCCTTAGTCACCCCTTATGACATCCACGGCACGAAATGGGGTAGTAGATATTTAACGCCGCCACTACTCTGTCTATCTTGACAATCGATGTTTTACTTTACTATTCTATCCGTTTGAATATTTTCACGGTTGCTTAAACACAATAGACGGTGTGATGCCGCGACATCGTACTATATATCTAAAGCAACTATGTTAATCTATTCGATCGTATGAGGGACTATCGAGTAAGTAACTACATATAAAATTATATAATGTGTGTGTATGTGTGTGTGTGTGTGTTAAATACTCACAATTCACCTCCCGTCATAACCTCAATTCGTAACAGTGTTCATTTGTTTACATAGTAAATAACTTTCGTGATATCAGTGCTTGAATAATGGATGTAGACAATATGCAGAGAGAGTTGGAAGATTGCTGGAGTCAGAAAATGGCTGAATTTGAGAAACGCTTGAAGGATGCATCCACTCCAATAAACCTAACACTGGCACAGCTACAGGAAGATCTTTTACGGCAGCAGGTTCATGAGTGCATGAAGAATATTGATACTATTGTTACGAGCTTGGGTTTCGAGACAATTAATAACTGCCGAGTGAATTACCAAAATTGACACTTTAATCCCCGGACCGCCTTTCGGTGTAGACGTGTTAGACCTTTATAATAGGTTAATAGAACCGAAAAATTTAAATTCATAATATTAAATTCAGTGCATAAAATAGGAGCGCATAAGTTCGGAGGAGCTACCTAAAGCTGGAGGATAATACTGATCGCGAGACATCTACGCACACAGTTAAGGCAAACTCCGCGCTCATTGCAAAATTCTGCTACCCTAGTACCTGAAATCATCGATCGTCGTCATAATTCTGCGGCCATAACTCGGGTAAACCCTCTTTTAATTATTGGTCATACGTTGTCTTGAGGGCAGTCACTTAATGATAAGTTCCACCCTTCTCAGGTGCTATTTGTTGATTACCTGACTAGCTACGCCCTTCCGCTAATCACTTAGCAATTAAGCCTGTGCAAGATACACAGTAATAACTACTCGTAATTTATTACTCCCTAGTATCATGTCTACAATACAATTAAACAAATCGCTCTCTGACTTGAACATCAATGAAATGGGCATTGAATGTACACCTCCCAACTATATTTCCATGCGAAATAAGAGAATGAGAGAGGAAGACTTGCCCTCAGAATTTTGTGAGTTTAAGGAATACATGAAAGACTTATTTACATATTTCATGTCTGCTCAGCAAAAGAAACTCAAAGCAATTACTACTAATCTCAAAGAGCTTCAGCTTTCAAACAACAATATAGAAACAGCCATTGCACGTTTGTCCATGCAGCATGAGGAGTTTCAAAAGAAGATAGAAGCACTTGAATCGCAGGCAAAAAAGACAAAGAGTATATATATACACTTGAAGAAAAAATTGAAGATTTACAAAGATTTGGTCGAAAAACCAGTATTGAATTAAAGAACGTTCCAAGAAAAAATGGTGAGACTAGAGAGGACCTAATCAACATGATATTATGTTTATCGAAAAACATAAACCTCGATCTGGTTCCGAGAGATGTAAAGGATATTTACAGAATACAGGGAAGAAAGGTAGGGATAAACAACACCCCTATTGTTGTTGAATTTGGGTCATTTTTACTAAAATCAGACCTACTACAAAAGGTTAAGTCCTACAACATAAAAAATAAAACAAAAATACTGACTAAACACCTCAGGCTTACCAAAACGAGGATACTCCTGTATTTCGGAACAACTGACTGCCAAGGGCCCGCCTATTCTTCCTGGCCCGAGACCTTGCAAAAACTAAACAATATAAGTTCTGTTGGACTAAACTCGGCCGAATCTTTGTAAAACAAGATGAAAATTCTCGTGTTATTCTTATTAATAGTGAAGCCCAAGTACATCAGCTGCTGCAAGGCCTGTGACTAAGTAATGAAGAAATCTTCTTGGTTTTTGTAATAACACACATACTTTTTGCATGTTCTAGTAACCTATGTTATAGTTCTCTGGCATATTTAACATGTACTATTTTAACAATAGCTAAAATCTCCATAATTAATAACGGGCAGCTAAATTATAATGTAACAAAAAAAACATTAAAAGATCTCATATACAATATTATAAATTATGTACTTACACACTTATACACATATATATTACACTTACATACACACACTCATTCCTAAGGTACTCCTACTCACATCATAAACACATCTGCAGCTTCATTGTTTGTCTCTCATATGTGCAATAGGACTTATTATGTAAGGCTTTGCAGCAAATATACACGAATGTAAATTACAAGCCACACCATATGACATTATATACAAATAATTATGGATAGTAATCTAAATACTTTACTGGAACTGGATAACACTGAAATTGCGAACTCAGCTATAATTAACATCGAAAAATTTCACAATTACCTACTACGGGATAACTGTAACTTTACCGTTTTGACACAAAATATTAGAAGTATATAGTAACTTGACCTACAGATAAATCTTTTGCTTTTAAAACATGATGTAGATGTGTTGATACTAAGTGGGTGCAGTCGAAAACTTATGAGAAACCAATTTCTGCTGTACCGCATTTCATAATTCATTTCTATGTACAATATAATATAACTAAATAACTCTTCATACACACACACACACATACACTCACACTCTCTCTCTCTCTCACACACACACACACACACACACACACACACATACACACACACACACACACTTTTGTAATTTTGTAAATTTTTGTAGTTAAAGTCGAGTAATTTGTTTTGTTATTTTGGTTTTAAATTAAAAATGTATGTTTAGATAAGGAAGAGCAGGATTTCCAAACACAAGCATTACTTGCTTAAATGGAGATCCCAGTCAATGATGTCATTAATTTAAATTGAACAAAAATAAATTATTTTATTTTTTTTATTATTTTAGTCTCCGTTGAGACTGGCTGCCGTGACCAAATTCGGTCTGGAGGACATTATTATTACTATGCTGTTGTATTATTAACTTTAAAAAATAACATAGAAGGACACCTGCAGAGTTTCTCTCGTCGTTTCTTTTTAGCCTGTGGGACCTCATTTCTCAACGGTAGGAGATTTGAAGAAACCATGACATTCGACAAACGATTTTTTTTACTACAAAGAAATAAATATAACTATTTCATTTCATTTTATTTCAACCGAAGAACCCACTTTCACTGGGCCGTGTTCGGGAAATTGCGTCAAATCTTGTCCAGTATATCTAAAACTTAAAGTATGTAGCTTTATTTTTAGTGGTTAATAGTAAGAAGTCGCAGCTGCCCATCTCCTGGTTTGTTTTCCTCTGCTGCCTCTTACGGCAATCACGGAAAGATATAGGATAGTTGATATTCTTACACGGCTACACATGTAAATTAGATTGTAGTGCCTGTTAATTATATTTTGTGTTTTCGTACGAAACTGAGTGATTTTCTATAATAATACGAGCAATATAACATTGTTAATAGCCAAAATGCGACGTGTTGCAAACCGATGCTATGCTCAACATCAACAATCAATATCAATTATTAATACACTAAATGTAAAAGCATTGATAATTACTTCTTTTGCGGGTGGAGTTAAATAAAATACAGTTATAAAGTGCTCTCGTAATATTTTATGATCTAAATATAATTTTGAATATAATTTTTAATATTTGTTCTATATAATACGATACTAGTAATTTGTTTTAATTCGGTGCTTAATAAGTATGCCAATTTAAATAGTTAAATACTCACAATTCACCTCCCGTCTTAACCTCAATTCGTAACAGTGTTCATTTGTTTACATAGTAAATAACTTTTGATATCAGTGCTTGAATAATGAAGAATATTGATGCTATTGTTACGAGCTTGGGGTTCGAGACAATTAAAAACTATAGTGAATTACAAAATTGACATTTTAATTACAGAACACTAATTACAACAAAACCACACTAATAATAAAAACACAATTGCTACACTGATCACTTTAGTTCGCAGTTGTATCGCTTCAGTATTCGCTTGTATCGCCAATTCAACACTGCTCGGGTATTGGTCTATACCGGCCTTATATAGGGCCTCAGATAGTTCCAGAACCTTCTACTGTAGAAACATCTAGAATGTTCAGTACATACTGTTCCCGAATGACTAGGTGTCGATAGTTCTAGAAAGTTCTTCCATGGAAAGAGAATGCCAGAATTTCTATAGAACTTTGCCCACCTAAAATTGCGGTGTACACGATTGCCGTATGCGTAATTTGTTTGCTGTTTTATTACTTTATGCAAATGATATAAGTTAAAGTTATTAGAACTTGCGATTTTTTTTGTACCTACTGACTAGGTGTCGTTAGTTCTAGAAAGTTCTTCCATTCTTCCCTATCACGATCGATCTTCCTTTCTACAGTTCGCTTAGACCAGCTGGATTGAAGATGGCCCCTTTCCCCACAGCCGTAGCACCTAGGGCTGTTTCCTTTAATGCGGTCGCGAACTGTAGCTACTGCAACCTTCCTGACGCAATGGGAACGATGATCCTGCCGCACGGCTTCCACCTCCTGTGCATGAGCCAAGGCGTCCTTAAGCGTCCCGTGTTGCCCGAGCCTCACAGCAGCTTTGACTTCAAGGTCGCGGATGCCGTCAATGAATGTCTGCACCAGGTTCTCCTCAATGAGCACAGGTACAGACTGGTATGCTTTTCAAAACACATAAAAATATAATATTGGTGGGTGACATAAACATCAACTTAATTTCTAGGATACAGAAATAACTCAGCAACGTAATAAAAGGTTGAATTATTTGAATATGTTAGCTGGACACGGTCTTCTCCCGGGACATTGTTTACCTACCAGAGGGCAAAATTGCCTCGATCATGCCCTTCTGAAGATCGATAAATGTAACTCTTCAGCCTTTGTTGCAGTCTTGAATACATCTATCACAGATCATGCTATGGTAATATTAAACATAACTCGTAAAGGTATAGTTACGAATCGCACTAAATACACCAAAATTATAAATTTTGAAAATGCTTATAAAGATTTGATAAATACCGACATGACATTTTTCAATTCAAATCAAAACCCAGAATATCTAGCATACAAACTAATAGATGTGATCAAGTTGGCACTACTTTCTAACACTCAAATTAAGCCGGTCTCTGGTTGTAGGAGAGTTAGGAAACCGTGGATGTCCTTAGGGGCATTACGATGTATAAAACTTCGGAATAGGATGCAACTACAATCAAGGAAACACCTTTATAATATAAAGTTACATTTAGAAGATTTCGTAACTTCTGCTCAAACCTAATTAAGAAATTAAAAGACAATTTCAGAGAAACCAAATAGCTGACTCGATAAAAAAACCCAAAGAAGCTTTGGCAAAAAATAAATGAAATTACCCAATTTAAAACTCCCAAATCCCCAAACACATGCCTTTTAAACATCACCCCGCATCCACTTAACTCAGTGAATCGTAAACCAGTTTTTTGTAAAAATAGGTATAACATTAGCTGAAGACATAATTAATAATTTCGGTCCGACAAATAAAATTGTTACTACACACTCTCGAGTTTCTTCGTTTGTGCTACTTGATACTGACCCACTGGAAGTGAACAGAATTCTGATGAGTCTTGACTCGGAGAGTTCACCTGGTTGGGACGGTGTACCCACTAAGTTTTTAAAATTTCAAGGGATTTTATTGTTCCGTATATAAGCCAGTTGCTAATTTATGCTTCAAAACAGGAAAATTTCCTGCTGCGTTGAAGGATCCGTGATAACCTGTGCACAAGGGTGGAGACGTAAACGATGTTAATAACTACCGTCCTATATCTGTCCTACCTAGTATTTCAAAATTTTAGAAAATTATTAAACAATAGACTCATTAAATATTTACATAAATATAACATTTTATCTAACTTTCAATTCGGATTTAGAAAAGGACTTTCACACAAGATGCTGTTATAGCACTGACAACTGAGATTATAACCAACGTTGATAAAAGAGTCAAGTGCACAGTATTTATAGACCCAAAAAGCATTTGATACCGTTTCCGTCCCCATCCTTCTGCAGAGGCTGGAAGCTATCGTGTAAGAGGTACAGCTCTCCTTTAAAGTTAGTTACTTGCGGAACAGGACACAGCAGGTAAAATAAATGATCTGCTTAGCGAGGAAGAGAGCGTAGTTTTGAGTTCCACAAGGTAGCGTGCTTGGCCCGACACTGTTCCTGATATACATAAATGATCTTGTAACATTCGGAGCAGTGGCGGGCGAATTTTCTTATGCGGATGACACCGCCGCCGTCTATACTGGGGTCTCCTGGCTGCCGCCCAGCTGCCGCTGAACATGGTTTGGCTGAAATAGCTGGCTGGCTTAACGCAAACTCTTTAACCCTCAATACCGATAAAACGAACTTTATCTGTTTTACCCCATCAGAGATCACAACCGGGGACAACTTAGGGTCAGGATTCATAGGTGTGGCGAACCGTTTGTTGGTAGCTGTGACTGTCAGAGTATAAACCAAGTCAAATCCACGATATATCTTGGAGTAACAGTGGACAGATTGTCGTGGCACTCCCACATTGAAATGATTATGACTAGAGTCAGGAAACTCATTTGGATTTTCAAAAATCTGCGTCACGTTATGCCAGATCAACTATTAAGAATGGTATACATTGCTCTGGCACAATCTGTTATAACGTATTGTATACCGGTATGGGGAGGTGCCACAAAAACCAAATTTTTAGACTTAGAAAGAGCCCAAAGGTCGCTTTTAAAAGTAATGTATTTTAAGTCACAGGCCCTACAGTGGAACTTTACAGTTTTAGTAATTTACTCACGGTCAGAAAACTATATATTTTAAACATAACCTTGCACCTGCATAAGACACTCTCATACACTCCAGCTAACCTGGATAGAAGACGCAAAGATATTGTGGCACACTCCCCTAGGGTCCATACTGTTTTTGCCAGACGTCAGTATACCACACAATCAACATATATATATAATAAATTGAACTTTAAATTAAATATATATCCTATCTTGCTCCATACCAAAAGCCTTTAAGAGTGGCAAGCTCTTACATACGAGGAAACTGAAATTATCTTAATCAGTACTAGAAGCAGCACACACACACACACACACACACACACACACACACACACACACACACACACACACACACACACACACACACGTTTTAGCTGTCCACTTTCTCTTTTTCACTTTTGAATTTTATTTTTCTGTTTTTTTTGTATGGATTGGTCTCAATACTGTATTAGGTAGCTTTAAGGGAAGCAGCGAGGTAGTTCCAACACAAGTATTTTATAACTTACTGGAGCTATCTCAATTTCTGTAATGCATGACAATGTATTGAGAAACAATAAAACAATTATTATTCTTATTATTATAATTACAGAACACTAATTACAACTTAAAACCACACTAATAACAAAAACACAATTGTACTACACTGATTGTACTTTAGTTCGCAGTTGTATCGCTTCGAAGTATTCGCTTGTATCGCCAATTCAAAACTGCTCCGGGTCGCGGTCTATACCGGCCTTATATAGGGCCTCAGATAGTTTTTTTTTTTAATTGAACTTTTATAATGACATTGACCTTATGTTTTATAATAACATTCGTTGCATTTTATTGTAATTGCAATTTATAAATTGTCAGGCGCTAATAAAATATGTAAATTAAGACTTTAGGAGCCGAAATAAACTTGGTTGAATAAAACAATTATATGATCACTAGTATTTGAGGTGTTCTCCTGTTTTGGAGCTAAAAGATCCTAACTCTATAAGATAACCACCACGTATTCACTGGTTTAGGGATAAACTAATAGGATGAATCCTTTATGTAAATATTACTCTGCTTAGGAATATTACTCTGCTTTTCTGCTTAGGAGTCCGTCTGGGGAGGTACGACTTTTCCATTTCAGTCGACAAGCTGCAGTGCGTATACTGCTGTGTTCCGGTCTGAAGGGTATAGAGAGTCAGTATAATTACAGGCTGTGAGGTCTTAGATGAAAACGTATCTGTAGCCTTCTTCGTTTGAAGTTCGCTATAGGTGTCTATGTGTGTCACTTACCGTTAGATATGCTATGATATTGTTTATCATTTCAGTTTTTGGTAGTGTATTGCTTGGCATAATATTATGTAGGTTCGTACTTTGACCGGCGATCGTACCAGCTACCATTTCCCACCATAAACTTTGTATGACAAGCACAATGCCAGAATCTCTATAGAACTTTGCCCCACCTAAAAGTGTAGTGTACACCAATGCCGTATGCGTAATTTTTTGCTATTTTGTTACTTTAACCAAATTGTATAAGGTAAAGTTTCTAGAACTTGCGATTCTTTTTTAAATAGAACTTTTATAATTACATTTACCTTATGTTTTATAATAGCATTTGTTGCATTTAGGTAATTTTAATTGCAATCTGTACATTGTCAGGTACTAATAAAATGAAATAAACTTTCGTTGGGCTTTTATAAAACTTATATGATCACCGATATTTAAGAAAGGGTTCTCCTGTTATGGAGCTTAAAAATCCATACACTATATGATTACCACCACGTGTTCCTTAACAGGTTTAGGAATAAAAAATTGGCTGAATCCGTTACATAAATATTACTCTTGTTGTTGTGTCAATATGTTGTTTTTCTACATCAGCATTTTATAGATGGTAGGACTCTTTTGTGCTTAGGAGTCCGCCTGGGTATGTACGACCCTCTTTTTATTTCAGTTGACAAACTGCAGTGTGTGCACTGCTTTGTTTCGGTTTGAAGGGTATAGAGAGCCAGTATAGTTACAGGCTGTGAGGCATTCCATTTTAGATGAAAACGTATCTGTAGCCTTCTTTGTTTGAAGTTAGCTGTAGGTGTATATGTGTGTCACTTACCGTCAGAAAGGTTGTGAGATTGTCATTTCAGTTTTTGTAGTTCATTGCTTGACATAATATTATGTAGGTGCCTTCCCAATGACAGATACCTTAACCGGCGATCGTACCAGCTACAATTTTTCACCATAAACTTTGCAGCCAGTTAGCAGGCTAGATTATGTATTTTTCATGCGAATTTTGGCATTTGCCTCCTTTTACCTATACTACATTGTACAAAGAATATGAAGATGCGGTAGATTTTATTATGATGTGACAACGATACATCACAAAATAAATCAAAATAATTTATATGGGTTCACTCTAATACAGTGGTGGGCTTTTGTGGGACTATTGCTACTAGGTCTGGAGAAAAATAAGAATAAAGAACACACAACTTATATTTTAATTTGATAGCCGGGTAGATGTTTGGATGAGGGATTTTCCTATTTATTCACTATTTCTTAAGGGCTATTTCTAGTAGTTTCTTCTTTTGTTTTTATCTAGCTTCTATATTGTGGCGGATCCGCTTTGGAGCGCGAATTTTTTTTTTACTATACTAAGCCAGCGCTTAATTACAATCCCACCTGATGGTAAGTGGTGATATAACCAAAGGTGGCAAAGCGCACTGACTTAACAAAAGCCTATTCACTCTTGCCTTGAAGACCCCCACATTGTAATCTAGATGTATTGTGTATATGTGAATTATAATATAGATGCTGCCAACTTATTCCACTCCTTTGCTGTACGCATCACAAACAATGTAGCAAAGCATTTGGTTCGAATGCGTGATAAGTCAACAACGAAAGGGTGGAGACTGGCCGATAGTCTGGTTGTCGGATGGTGGAAGGGAGAGGGAGGAATTAAATTATGCAATTCCTGCACACTCTCCGAAATGCATCCTGTTGGTAACCGAAAGACTGGCTACTTTGCGCCTGTGTTCGAGGCAGGTAAGATTGGTTTTAACCAAATTTGGGCCACCAATAAGCCTCTAAGCACGTCTTTCCATTGAGTCCAAAGCTGGTAGGTGGCATTTTGCAGCACCTGCCCATATATGGCAGCAATACTCCATGCAGGACCGTACTTGTGCTTTATATAAAGTAAGCAGCTGTCCCGGTGTAAAGTATCGCCGCAACTTTGCAAGGACTGCTAGCTTCCTTGCAGCTATTTTGGCCTTGGACTCAATGAACCGCCCGAAGTTCAGATTTGAGGATATCTCAACCCCCAACAACTGAAGACGGTCGGCGTATTCTAGTGATATATTTCGGAAGGAAGGAGCCATAATGAGCTGGCTCTTTTTTGCAGTGAAGAGCCACGCTTGTGTTTTGGAGGCGTTGAATTTCACAAGATTGGCATCGCCCCATTCGGAGAAGCTCTACCATAGCTACTCTTTCGGACTGGATTTGATCCCGACTGGCCCGAGGACTTGGTTGGTATCTCTCCACAACTGTGCTGTCGTCTGCATATGGATAGAACGGACCCATGAGGAACACCGGCGTTTGTCGCCATGGGGTCGGAAGAGCAGCCATTGACGACGACCCGGAGAGACCGTTCACTCAGAAAGTCCTTTACTCATTCAATCAGACCGTACGCTGGAAGCTTACCCAAAAGGCTAGCTTGCCAAACTCTGTCGAAGGCCTTCGAGATATCAAGGGAAACAGCAAGTGCTTCTCCACTGTTGCCTCGCCCCATACGTGTGTGGCATACGATAGAAGCTGACAGATATCGGCAAAACCCATATTAACAGTCACTAAGAAGGTCATTCTGTTCTAGGTATGTCATTAAGCGGGCGTTCAATATACGCTCCATAATCTTGCTGAGTTTGGAGGTAATTGTCTGATAATTGGCAGGGTTGGCACGGCTGCCTTTTTTTGGAACAGGCTGCACGTTGGCCAGCTCCCAGGATTTTGGCACTATTCCCGTCCTATATGAGAGGCGGAATAAGCGTGTCAGCACAGGAGACAACTCATGTGCACAAGCCTTTAGAACTATAGCTGATTTACCATCTGGTACACTACCTTTATTCACGTCTAGACACCGCAAGGTTTTAATAACCTCCTTATTTGATATACGAACCTCCGACATAGGGGTCCCGCAGTAAGGTAATTTAGGTGCAACGTTGTTGCCACTGTCCAGAAGTGAATTGTAGGCAAAAAGAGACGCGAACAGGTCCACTTTCTGTATGCGCCAGTATGCCATTTGGTTTTACCAGCAGAGTTAGTGTAGGCCGGCAGAAGTTGATCTTGACTGCTTTGGCGAGAGACCATAAAACTCTAGAGCCGGATGGTCTGGCGGAGAATTTTGCACCAATATGTTTAATGCGATCGAGACTAGCTTTCCGTAATGCTTTTTTGTAGGACTTGGTGGCCTCGTTGAAATTTCTCTTCTTGGAGTTGATATCCGGAGCTTTGCTATTTTGAGCGTCAACCCAGGATAGGTACGCTAAATGCTTGCGCTTTTTAGCTTGGGCGTATTCAGCGTTAAACCATGGGCGAGCTTTGCTACCGGTGGGAGATTCAGAGAAGGGGATAAAATACGCCATAGCTTGACGCAACACATCCGTTACCGTCACCGCGCAGCTCAACGTATCCGCAGAGGAGAAACAGACCTCCCACTAAAGATAAGATGCAAAAAAGTGTCTCATTTCATCACAATCAGCTGATGTGACCGCCATATTCGTCGAATACCTTGGGACTCGTAATCAGGTGGAGAATATGACAATACAGATTTCACCAGACAGTGTTCAGATGTACCCAAAGGGGAGGTAACCTGTAGTTCGTACCTGTCTGGTTCGGTAGTCAGAAGAAGGTCCAAGCAATTTGCTGTGTGACCGTCTACATCGGGTACCCTAGTCGCTTCCTTTACTAGCTGAGAAAGACCTAGCGTCAAGGCAAAATTCCACGCTTCTCTTCCAGCATGGTCGTTCTTCTGGTATGGGCTGTTCTGGTTCAGCCAGTCTTGGTGACAGGCGTTAAAGTCCCCCAAAAAGACCAACTGTGCAGTAAGATACCGACTTAGGGCCAAATCAGCAGCCTCACTGAGGTGATCAAATAATCGTGTTATCTCCTGGTCACCGCTGTGCGATCGATAGACGTCTCCCCACCTAATAGTTTTTAAAGTTTGCGAAACAAATATTTGCAATCTAATATAATAATCATCATCACTTGATTTAGAAAACAATTTAGTTGATCGTTCGAATAATAATTAGTCTAATCCTATTTATTTTTTTATTTTTTGACTTATTATAACAAATTATTTAATAAAAAAAAAACCATCCAAAAACGAGTATATCGATGTCGATTGTTGCTAACATTGCGAACGAAATCACTATAAATTAAAGACGTCATGTCTTGTAAAGTAACGTCACACTTAATACTACTACAATAGGGTTCTCATTTTTCTAGTAAATCAGAAGATACGAGTGTACTTACTCTCATATTTGGCATAGTATAAAGAGACCAAAGATGACCACTTGACATTTCTATTTTCATGGGTTTATTCCACTTTGTTCCGCCATCAAAAATGTTATAAACAATATGTTAATCTATGACTTATAATGATTAAAATTATTTAATTTAGATGATTTTTGTTGAATAACACTTCAAGATCTTAGAATTTGCTTATGTCAGCCATAGTGGGGAAAAGTGGGCAAGGTTTATTATAACAGTGTAATTCCCACCAAGAAACAATTAGTTGGGAAAAGTAGACGAACCCATTTTAAAGAGTCCACTTTGTCCCACCAGTGAGATTCACTTCAAATTATAAGATCTTGAAGTGTTATTCAAACAAAAAATCATCTAAATTAAATAATTGTAATCATTATAAGTCATAGATTAACATATTGTTTATAACATTTTTGGAGTTACCTAAAGAAATTGCAAAGAATGTTAACGTACACGTACTTACATAATATCTGAAATCACAGATGTTTCATAATATAACCTCTTAAAAAGACATATACAACGATATACATGCCAAGAAATATATATCACGGAATATTTTAGTCCGGTCAAGGTAGCTCAAAAAATATGGGTAAAGTTATAATAATTCGCATAGAGCTAAACATTGGTACGAATGTGATGAAAAAGGAAATGTGAAAAGTACCCACCGATCCCACATCTGCAAAAAAAATTCAATGTCAAAATTGTGTTCTTCATAATATGCATGTCAATTGCCTATATATACATCACTGGTCCGTAATACAAGTAAAAATAAATATTGGATCAACATCAATGGGAAATATATTCATCCATAAGTTTACCTGCTTTTCGATATGCCAAGATCACATACTATTTTCACATGCAATAACTGGCTGCGGTGGGGTGAAACAACAGTTTTGAAATTGTTTGAGAAACAAGATTTAGTTAATTGTGCGGAAATTTTTAAAGAGACTAACTCTACTCCACAATCTGTAAACACCAACGGAATTCGCTTCCTTCTTTCTGTACACGGAGCTCCAAAAAAAGTTACCTGCTTAAATGAGTTTTGATACTTACCTTTGTAAGAAATACTCATAACAAAAACTAGTGCAATTAGCTTGTCTTCACCAACCTCTGCTTCTGCTCATCAGCATCTATTTCGGGTATATTATTAAGTTCAAATGTGGCTTGGTAATAAACTGGACCCAGAAGACTGGGGTTGGAAGTTCATTGACAATACATTGGAACCAATTCAGACTTTACTCCCACCTGCACCGGAAAAACTCCTCAATACTATTTTTTGCAATTGCAAAAAGGGGTGTAGATAATGCTATATGCGGCTGCAAAAAAGTTGGATTGTTTTGTTCATTAGCATATTCCAGTTGTCAAGGCTAATCGTGCTCTAATGTTGAATCGCCATTAGAAGAGGATTTTAATGATATCAGCGAGGGACATCTGATGCAACGCTCTTAGAACAATTCACATATTGTATTCAACTTGAAGAAGAAGAAAAAAGAGATATTACACTTAAAGTTCCATTAGATAATTATCAATCGGACGAATAGTTTTCGCCAATTACTCATAATTTACAACGCTTTCATAATTTCCAATAGTAACATTTTTTATTTCATACAATATTTTTTAATTAAACAGGACCACAATAGATCGTGGAATAGGCCTACCGGGGAAACCACGTTAAAAAAAGAGCCAAGTACAGTATCTCACAGGTGGCGTCGAAACTTTTTCAACTTTTTGAATCGCTATATCTCAGAAATGGTGATTCTTAGGAAAAAAAGGAATAAAAACAATTTTTATGATAAAATTTGCCTTCAGCTGAAAAATGCAAAAAACCCATATTTGCGAACTTTGACCTTGAGTATTTTTTCGCAGATGTGAGATCGATGAGGACTTTTTACATTTCATTTGTAATGATGTTCCTAATATTTGTAGTAAGTAAGTAATTTGTCCCGCCAAGAAACGATTAGTGGGGAAAAGTAGACGAACATATTTTAAAGAGTCCACTTTGTCCCACCAGTGGGACATCTGGTGGGAGAAAGTGGAATATACCTTTTCACGCATGCATTACAAGCAACATCTTTCAATAGATTTGTTTATTTTTGCCATATTGTAGGTTCTCTCTATGCATACGTATGTATGTAATTACTCTGAGGGCAACAACTGAATATGTCAACAAGTAACGTCGTTTTACAGACAGAGTTCATTTACATGTCAAATACGATTGCCCTCTCGCCAGCCATCGTCACGGAGTACATATTCATTATTATTGAAGTGCCTCTACAGAACTAGTAAGTATTTTATAAAATGGAATAAATGTTACTTTATAAATTTAGAATAAGGTAAAATTTTTAATCATTATTAACTTTTAATTAAGCATCAACGACTTTAAGCTGTAATAAGTAAATATTTTAAAACAGAAGAAAGAGAATTTATAGTGACAAGTTCAAGATTTTGGGTGTTTTTTTTTTGTCTAAGAGTTTACTTGGGTTGGTATCGCATCACCTATTTCTGCCACCAAATAATAGTGCTTGCACTGCTATGTTTTAGTGTAATGGGCATAGAGAGATTATTAGAAGCTGTGGGGCTTATTACGAGTGTGTTAGTCTTCAAATGTGACAACACATCTGTAGACTTCTTCATTTGAACAGCTTTTTTTTTAATTTGAATACAGGTTCCATGGACTGCAGTACTTTGCCTCTTACCATCAGGTGGACTGTTAGTTCGTTTGTCACTTCCCAATTACAGGATTTTTACTAGCCCTGGTTCGAACATCACCAGATCAACGAGGCAGGTGATGTATATGTTTTTATCACACTCTTTGTTAGTATACTTGGGATTGTTGCAATTAATATTTGTAAAACGTCTCGGTGTTACAGTCTTACATTAAAAAAACTCTTAAAACTTGAAGGGAAGTTTTTCATTTTGGCGTGTATTCTCATTGTTTGTGATGCCGTCGCATTCATAGAAATGTTGTCTTTATTGCAAGGTTCAGCAAGTTTATTCCCTTCGCCTTGTTAGTCTGTAATATTCAAGCATTTCGGTCATAACAAATAAATGAACGCATAGGGGAAAATATCAAATAAAATAAAGTTTAATTAAATTAAGAATTAATAAGGAAAGCTTTATGTTTAATGGCATACTATTTAATACCACGCACACATTTTTCGCCATTTTGTCTTGGTTCCTACGATCACTATGCATACAGTCCATTCAATTTTAATTGTTGCACAAGCTCCATCACCCTGGAACGCGCTTTAGGAGAAACTTGATTTTTTATTTATTTGTACCTATAAGCGATGCTAATAAATACAGTATAATTAATTTTTTTGTATCTTTAATAATTCCGTACTAAAAATATTAAATACCGCGCAAAGCAGGAAATATTAGAAATAATTCGATAAAAAGTTTTGAAATAGGTGCTTAATATTTTGTAGTTTATTGTAGTATACTTAATTTTTTGTAGTATTAATAATTCCGTACAAAAAATATTAAATACTGCGCAAAGCAGGAAATATTAGAAATAATTCGATAAAAAGTTTTGAAATGGGTGCTAAATTGTTTGTTGTTAATTGCAGTGACAAAGAAAAGTTTTTTTAATCCCGTTCATTTAAAAACTACCGCATAAATTCTAAAATAACAGAGCTATGATGTTTGTAGCAGTATTAATATGTTTGTAGTGTCTGTCAAACTCTTCTTATAACTGAAAAAAAAAACTGTTCGATAAATTGATACATTTTAAACAGTTGATGCCTCAGGTTATAAGTTGATTGTAGCTTCGAAAACTAAAATATATTAAATGAAGAATTTGATTATCTTGTATCAAGTGGAAAAATTCTTAAATGAAGTAAAATTTACTTGAGCCAAGATAAATTTTCTAGTTCAAAATTTTTCTGCTTGCTTCAAGATGATCAAACTCTTTAAAACGATGTTCTTGATTCAACTGTCCTCCTCTTGAATCGATTTAATTTTTAGATTAAAATCTAGAGTTGAATGACTTGTGATTTTTTAGCTCAAATCGTTCGAAGTTTAATTTAGTAGCAAAGAAATTCATAAATCAGGAAAAAATATGTGTGCCGAGTGTGGATGAAATTATCAAGTAAATTTCAAATAACTATAAATTTTTGCATTAAATGTATAGCTACTTTAACAGTGGTAGAGTCACGTGGCAGCTTTTGCTGTCGCACGGATGGCCCCGGCTCGAACCGGGGTGGTACCACAACCTCACAGAATAGCAGCTTGAAGTAGAATTTTACTTCTGCATTTCGCCTGGTGAGTGCAGGCGGCCGGAGGCCCAATCCCCCCCCCCCTTAACATGGTAGCGGAAATAAATAGAACACCTGTCCGTCACCAGGGGTGCTGGTACCCCAGGAGGGTACCAGCACCCCTGGTGACAGAGAATCCCTCGCTGAGCATCCACGCCCAAGCTACCCTACTTTTTCTGAGCGTGGGTGCTCAGGCTACCCCGCGTATTCTGGGGGAGTCGAAATTCCGGTCAAGACGAAACCTGCTCGGGGCAAGCGGAGCAATAAGACATTGACAATCCCTGCCACGCTTTCCGTGAATTTCTGCAATATCAGGGGACTTTTTTCAAACCTTAACGCCGTCCACTACCATCTGGAGACGGCAAATTGCTCTTTCTAACCGAGACATTGGTGTCCTCTCCGGTTGATACTTCGTATCTCTCCCACCTGGGGTACAAATTAGAATACTCCTTGTGCCCCGGGCTGGAGTTTGCGTATACGTCAGAGGACGTCCGTTTTCGACGCCTCGGCAGTCTTGAAGTTACGGACCTGTCCATCCTATGGCTGCGCTTACAGCGACGACCATCCCGCGTCTACGGGTGCCTCTATAGGTCCCATAGCGGTAATGCCGACACAGACCGACTCATCGACCACGTCCAAATGGCTGCAGACTCCGTGCTACAACAGGTCCCTTCCGCAGAGATCGTGATGCTCGGTGATTTTAACGCCCACTACGCTAAATGTCTTGGTTGCCGTTTAACCGATCATGTGGGTAGATCTGTTTATGACTTTGCCTTGGCATATGGTCTGACACAACTGGTTACTTCGCCTACGCGAATCCCAGATGTAGAGGATCATGTAGCTTCCCTGTTGGATCTTCTGCTGACCTCTAATCCGGACGGATATTAGGTCTTCGTCAATGTCCTATTGGCTCTTCGGACCACTCACTACAGTGCCACTCACGCTCTCATCGCGGTTGCGTTCTGCAGCTTGCCGCCGTGTTTGGCACTATACGACGGGAGGCGGTCTTTTTTTGCATCCTACCCTTGGGGGCGGGTTTGCTTCTCGCCGAATGATCCCAACGTTGTTCCTGATTCTGTAGCTGATGTGGTACTTCAGGGAATGGAATTATTTATTCCATCATCTGTGGTGCCTATCGGAGGCAGAACTCAGCCATGGTTTTGTCGCTCCTGTAAAATTGCATCACGCTATAAGCAGGAGTGCTACCGGGCCTGGGCTGACGCATCAACGTCCCGGGATGTAAACACCAGCGCTCTTAAAAAGAAGTATAATTCCGCCTCCAGGTCCTTCAAAAGTGTCATTGGCAAGGCAAAGTCAGAGCACATCGACTTAATTGGCAAGAAAGTAGTTTGCCTCCCTTCGGCTACTTCTACTGGACTACTTCTACTGGACTGGAAAGGATACTGTATTTACGTTAAAGGCGAGTACATCACTCACCTTCGATTTGCCGACGATATAGTCCTTATATAGTTCTTATGGCAGAATCCCTGGAGGGCCTAAGCACTATGCTCAATGACCTCAATAGTGTCTCCCAACGGATAGGTCTTAAGGTGAACATGGACAAATTAAAGATCATGTTTAACGTCCATGTCACACCTATGCCGGTAGTTGTTGTCAGCACTAAGCTCGAAGTTGTTGACGAATATGTTTACCTGGGACAAATAGTCTGACTAGTTAAGTCCACCTTTGATCGAGAGGTCAATCGATGGATTCAACACGGCTGGGCAACGTTCGGGAGATTACGACAGACATCATCTCGTCAGACATCCCTCAAAACCTCAAAACTACGTTTTTTACGTGGTAGAGTTATGCTGCAGCTATTACTGGTATAGTTGTAGTACTAATGGTTCGGCTCGACCGGGGAAGGACCACGCTCTCACAGAATACCAGCGTAAAATAGCAGCTTAACGCTGCTGTGTTTTGTATGGCGAGTGTAGAGAAACGGAGACCCTTTTTACTGGAAACGAGGCATTCCATCTTAGTCCTCACGGGTGACAACGCATCTGCATTTTGATTCGTACTCGAGGTAAGACGTAGATGTCTATGGGCCACAGCAATCACTTACCATCAGGTGGACTATGTGCTCGTTAGTCATCCTTATCCTAAAAAAAAACTAGACTGTACAACCAGTGCGTGTTACCAGTGATGACCTATGGGTCTGAGACGTGGTCCTTCACTGCTGGCCGTATGAGGAAGCTCAAAGTCACTCAGCGAGCTATGGAGAGGGCTTTGCTCGGCATTTCTCTGCGTGATAGACTTAAAAACGAGGATATTCGCAGTAGAACAAGAGTAACCGACATAGCCCAACGGATTAGTAAGCTGGCAATGAGCCGCCATATAGCTCGAAGAACCGACAACCGATGGGGAAAAAAGGTTCTCGAGTGGCAGCCTCGTACCGACAGGCGAAGTGTAGGGCGTCCCCCCACTAGATGGAGTGACGACCTGGTAAGACATGCAGGAATGGATGCAGGTGGCTTGGAACCGTGCTTTGTGGCGTTCCTTGGGGGAGGCCTATATTCAGCATTGGACTTGTGAAGGGCTGTAATGTTGATGATGATTTCTAATACTTCCTGCTTTACGCGGCAATTATTATTTCTGTACGGAATTATTAATACTACAAAAAAAGTATACTACAATATATTACAAACAATTTAGCACCTAATGTTTTCTCATAAACGTCGGGAATTAAAAAGTAAAATTAAACGCGATATAATCCGTAAATTTAGTTTCATTTAATTTAGTACCTACTTCAAATCTTTTTATCGAATTATTTCTAATATTTCCTGCTTTGCGCGGTATTAATAATTTTTGTACGGAATTATTAATACTACAAAAAAATAAAGTATACTACAATAAACTACAAATAATTTAGCACCCATTTCAATTTTTTTTATCGAATTGTATTTCTAATATTTCCTGCTTAGCGCGGTATTTATTATTTTTGTACGGAATTATTAATACTACAAAAAATAAAGTATACCACATTAATTAGCATCGTTTGTAGGTAAAAAATAATTAAAAAAAAGTTTTTCCTAAAGCGGGTTCTAGAGTGATGGAACTCCCACCACACACTTTTTCTAGAAAAAGTTATTTTTTATAAAATTGAAGTGACATATGAACCACTTGATAGTAACTGTAGCGCATGGACACTTGCAACCTAGTTTTGTAAATGAAGCACTGTATTATACACACCTGAGTGGCGGTGTAAGAATATCCCCTACCTCATATCATACCGTCGAGTTCTTAAGAGACGACATATTGACACTTACTAGAAAACCGGACTTACTTGAGCTTTTATTGATTAACTTAAGTTCAATCTATGCAGAATGAGCTTACTGTATCTTAGAGCCCCCCGTGAACATAGGTGCAGTAAAGCCCTCAAACGGTCGAGAATTGAAATCCAGTTAGATTATATCCCTTTAAGGCCGGGAAAAAAAAATCTTGCGTAGCTCGTTTTCGATCTTATATTCTAAGTACCCATGTCCAAAGTCATCCTAGAAAAATAATAAAAAAAATCCCGCCCCCTCCCCCCCTGAGAAAACGCCATGTCACGATAGTGCGATGTCGGCTTTACCTTGTCTATCAGAATTTTGTTAAGGTATAATTTTGCTATGTATATTTTTGTAATTTATAATGAAAAAAGGGCATGATTATTCGTAATTATTTATTTATATAAATAAAAAATTAATTAATCAACATTTAAACTAAAAAATAACTTCTTGAGATCAAATAATTTTTTAAACATTTTGGTACAATCACTTTGAAATAAAATCTTAGGAAACTTAGCCTCTAATTATTGCTTATGAAAGGATGAAACAGTTGCCTCTGTTAAGACAAAGATACACGTTGCATTTTCACATCTTATCTTGGATCTACTTGTACACCCTTCCATTCTACAGGATCGAGGGTTTTCGATCTCGTCAAATACCGGGTAATGTTCATAACCATCGTGACGTTTCGCCTCTGAAGGTACATTAGCCGTTCGGTATCTCTTGGCAGGAATATTTGGGTCGACATTTTCCGGATCTTGAGTCTCCAAACCTTCCATGTTTTCAACAGGATCTTGTCCTGGCCTTGGACGATCAGGGTATTGGTAAGACCATCAGCTACTTGCAATTTGAATTGAAGTAAGTCAAAGACTTGGCCTCTATGTACGTGAGCCGTCTGGCAGTGTATTTTGTATAAACGCCAAGTATTTGCGACTGCAAGATCAAAAAATGTAACATGATCTTCAAAGTCCATTTTCTGGTCTTCATATAAGTTCGATAATACTCGATTGATTGGTCGAGGACGTCAACCTCCCATGTTCCGATTATAATTGGCAATGATAAGGGGCTGCCTGACATCGATGTACGCATTCTTTATCCCATCGCTTCACGAAAATATGATCGTCTGCCGAAGTGCAATTGATGCCGCCAGAACGGATTTGTTGTCCATCCAGTGTACAATTACAACATCATTATTTACGAACTGTTCAGTATCTCCTCGGTTCATTTCACGGTCCTTTTTAAAAGTCATATATTTTTTGTCAGGTATTCTATTCATCATAACCGTTCGTTCCTGTGCCATGCATTCCTTTTTCAGATAATCTTTCCAAGAGAGGTATTGACGTGAAATAACGATCGAAGTAAATGCAACTTCCCGGGGGAATGGATTTGGAAAGGTGCAAAATAACTGCTGCACCCACACCCAGAGATTTATCTGTGAATGGGGTGTTAGCCCCTTGATAGACTTCAAAGTCGAGCATTAGACCATCGCTTTTTGTGGCTACAAAAGCTTTCAAGCCGGTGGGTATAGGTTTAGACTTTATGACTTGGCATTTGTTCGTCTATAGAATAGTAACCCGGTAGCCTTTCTATTTTCTCACAGGCATTTTTTACCTGATTTAATACCGGTTGTACTTTCCATAGACTGTTCTTATTACCAACTGGGGCGATATCCTTTTCCACCACATGAAAATTTGTGCGCAACAGCTTCAGTCGGTCTCTTGGAATGATATCAGCTACTAATGCCAGTCTCATTTCTTGCCTCCAGTACATATGAAGTCGTGGATAAGTTATGCACCCCATTATAAAATGCACACCAATGAACTTCTTCATTTCTACAGGATTGGTATGAAGAACCCTTCCAGTTTGCCTCAAGTAGTAATTATTTGTGCAGTAAGCAGCTTTCTCATAAAATGCATCGTCAAAATAGTCCTCGAAGTATTCGAGAGGCGTTCTAATGGTTTGTTGTTCCCGTGGCGGAAAATTATGTTCTTTTTGGTCAAATGGAATAGATTTCCATAGCCTTCGCCTAGACGGCTCCCTGTTGCGTTGAGCTGCCTCGGACTGAGCACGAACGCTAGGTGGCGGAGTACCAGATAAATCAGGCAGCTGATCATTTCTACTCATACGGTCCCTCGTGCGGTACCGAGAAGTACCATGAGATGTGCTTGATGCGCTTGATGAACGATCAGGTAGATGATGCCGGCGACTTACAGAACGACCACGTTGAGAGACACCACGATTTCGTTGCGAAGGACCTCGACCTCTCTGTGAATCCCCACGACCACGTTGAGATCCAGCGCAGACTGTATTCGGACTAGGACATATTATTTCTGGTACCTGAATGTTAGTGGCTTCTTCTTCTTGCTCGCTGTTAGAAATTTCGTCGTCCGAATACGACTGACCGGCCACTCGATCTGGTACAGCCTCAATGCCTTCCTCTTCATGACATTCCTCATCTTCGAAACCTCTATCTCAGACTGTTTCCGTCTGCTATCAATTCTAGTAAGTATTCCGAGGTTAATGTTCTTCTGCAACAGAAAAAGAGCGTTTTGTAATTTTTACCGATTAAAACATTAAAACATTGATCTAATTTTAATCAACATAAATTTTGATAGACGAGTTAAAGCCGGACTCGCACTATCGTGCGTGTTTGAACTAACAACCAAGTATCTTCGTGTTCGATAGAGGTATGCATTGAACTATAGTTGTTTCATTGACTTGACTTTATTACCTATTAAAATCGCACAATCAATGTAGTCAATCACTATTTAAAATATTTTTAATCATTACTTACTTTTTCCACGCGCGTCAATCAGCTGAACCGCCATTTTGAAAAGGGCAGAAATCCGCGACAACCTCTGACAAGTATAACCTTTGCGGCAAAGTTCACACTATACTAAACGCGCTACCGTGTGGTACCGGCCGCGTCTCGTAAAGTTGATCGAGCGCGCGAAAATATTTTTGTAAAGTTGAAGGCACGATCGTATAAGAGCGTCGTTAAAGGGAGCGATGAAATCCGTGAAAGTCGAAAAATATCTGTTTTGAAGTATAATCTTGTGAAACCAGACGTATGGTGATGAATAACTTAGTAACCACCTGCTGAAAGCTGTCTTTGGGGATCTTTCGCAGCCAGGTGTGGTTGTATGAAGAGAAAATCTGTTAAATAAAAACTGACCGAAATTTTAAAAATATCGTTTAGCTTTTCTCTTAAGTCATAAAGAAGATTAATTTACGGTTAAAATAATGTACATATTATAATGTACTCAAGACTGAATTTCTGTTACGGTGGCCTGTGTCAACGGAGACGAGCCAAAGTTTGTAAGCAAAAACTGGTGTAATCCTTATTCCCTCACGCTCAAAGTGCGATGAGACGGCTATCCGACACGACCGGAGAGAGATCAGGTGCAGGATCAACGATTTTACGTGCCACTATACATAGACTACATAGAATTTCTATTTTTCTTAGCAGGTTTTCACATTTTTAATGTAACTATTTAGACATTCTAGTAGTTACCTTGTGTTTATATTACTTAGTCCTCATAAAAGGGTCAAATATTAAACTTATATTAAAAAGTACAAGCGATATGCTTAGACGTAATTAATAGAAGAATTAAAGTTCCAACTTCAAAATCTGTTAAAAATTATATTATTTTTTTAGTCCTTTGAATCCTAATTTATTTTTTACTAGCTGTTCCCCGCGACTTCGCCCGCGTGTAATTTAGGGTGTTAATTATGTTGCGGTACCTCATTTTTCTTCTAAAATATAAGTAGCCTAAATTACTACTTATAACATCAGCTATCTGTCAGTGAAGTCCCGTCGAAATCGGTCCAGCCGTTTCGGAGATTAGCCGGACCAAACAGACAGACAGACAAAAATTTAAAAAATTGTGTGTTTGTTATAAGTACCGTATACACTTTCATATTCATTTAGTAAAAAACTGTTATTTTGATATTAAAAACAGACACTTCAATTTTATTTATTTGTATAGATTAAGAGATGAATTTTATCAAAATAGCCAAATAGAAATTATATTATTCTTTTTAGTTATTTGAAGTCGACGTTTAATTTTTATTAAAAGTATAATTTTATAAATATTGTGGAATAAAGCAACATTTCTTACAGTTTCCTCATGCACGAAGTTATAGGATAGAATCAAAATATCGTTTACGCGAGCCCGTATGGGTCGCACTTGAGTAAGGACACGTGAGATAAATATAGAAAGTTTGAGGACGTGTCTAAATCAAGAAACGTTATCGTTACGCAAAGATTTTTGGTTTCTATTCGTGTTAGTTGTGTTAAAGTGAAAAAGTAAAGCTATAGCCTGACACAGGTCTCTCTTCGTTTTAGAGCTTTACGGTGTAATATTTTTGAATAAGAGTGAAATCGAGCACACAGTCCACCTTGTGGTAAATGGATGCTGTAGCCATAGACATCTAAATCTATTCTCAATTAAGTATCATAATGCAGATACGTTGTCTCCCTGAGGACTTAGATGGTATGCCTTATTACCAGTAAAGGGATGCCCGGTTCTCCACACTCACCACACGAAACACATCAGCATTAAACTGCTATTTTACGCTGGTATTATGTGAGAACGGGGTTCTTTCTCGGTCTAGCCGATCCATTCGAGCTACATCAAGCGTTGAAGAATGGCTCACAAGTACTATTTTAATAATTACACTCATTCCATGTTATTCCTCCGGCGTTAAATTAAATTGGATTCGAAGGTCTATGAGTTACAGAAGCCACTTTCCATCAATTGGACTTTAATTCGTTTGTATAAAGTTTTTTTTATAGGATAAATGTGACAAACGAGCACACAGTCCACCTGAAGGTAAGTGGTTGCTGTGACTTATAGACATCTACATCTATCCTCGTTTGCGAATCAAAATCTAGATGCGTTGTCAGCCGTGAGGACTAAGATTGAATGCCTCTTTTCCAGTTAAAAGGGTCTCCGGTTCTCTACACTCACCATACGAAACATAGCAGCATCAAACTGCTATTTTACGCTGGTATTCTGGGAGAGCGTAGTCCTTCCCCGGTCGAACCGACCCATTCGTGCTACAACTACACTATTAATTTAGCTGCAGCATTGCAGCTAAATTAATTGTATAGTTGTAAAAACAAAAAACTTTCATATCCAATGTTAAAATTCGCAATCCATTCTTTAATCCATTAGCCCACTTTCTTTTCTAACTACATATGCATAACTATTTGTCGCTATTGGCCTGAAGTGGATAGATATTGCTCGAGTTTGAGTGAATTCTAATGGAATGCCCTTAGGACAGATTCCAACAAAGTTTTATGAGACTGACTAGAATTGAATGTGAAAAGTCTTATTTGAAATGTGTATTTTTTATATAAAACTAAAACGACAAACGAACTTACAGCCTACCCGATGATATGTGGCTACTGCAGTCCAAGGTCACCTGCAGCCTATTTCAAATAAAGAAAGCTATAGATTCATTGTTACCTTTGAGGACTAAGATGGAATACCTCACAGCCTGTAATCATACTGGATCTCTATACATTTAATACCTGAATACAGCAGAGCAAGCATTGCTACTTTGCGGCGGATATGGGTAAGAGGGTGGTTCTAACCTACGAAGATGGACTTCCTGGCAGAAAAGTGGTCCTACCACCAAGTTAATATGTTCTTTAAACATCATATGAAAAATAAAGGTAAGAGTGACCGTATTCACAATCAATATTGTACACTCCTGAGGACGGAGTCTCACTTAATTATAGGGCAAACAAAAAGATCTATAATAATAAAAAATTAAAAATGTTGTACAACCGACTTCAATATAAATTACTAAGAATAACTCAAAAACTATTGGTCAGACCTTGATCAACCAGGACCACATGTGAAGCACCAGCTTTCTAATAAAAAAAGAATCATCGAAATCGGTTCACCCAGAAAAAGGTATGAGGTAACACACATTAAAAAAAAACATACAGTCGAATTGAGTACCTCCTCCTGTTTGAACATATTTTACTGGTGGTAGAGCTACTTTTCTGCCTCGGAGTCCATCTGAGTAGGTACCATTCTCTTGCCTATTTCTTCAAGGGTATAGAGAGCCATTATAATTACAGGTTGTGAGGCATTCCATCTTAATCCTCAGAGGTGACAACACATATTTAGCGTTATTTTTTTAAAGTTTGCTACAGGTATCAATGGACTGCAGTGGCCACTAACTATCAGGTGAACTGTATGTTTTTTTTGTCACGTCAGTATTATAAGGAATATAGCAGTCATGAAACACAAACGCTCCGGGAATTCTGCAGTCTGTGATCACAAATCCTCGCAAAGGAACTTTGATTAATACCAAAGCTGATTCGTGAGGACATAGAAATAAAATAAAAAAAACTAGCCTGAATTCAATGTATAAGGCGGCTGGGTGTAACCACTGAAAGACTTCAAGATAAGGCTGAAGGTAATCCGGTTTAACTCTTAATTGGGACGACAACATCTTAGTCCTCCCTGTAATCGAAGTTGTTGCAAAATGATGAATTCTTAATTTGGTCGAATAATTATCACAAAATTTATATAGTTTTCGTAGTCGGGGCTTTAATCCTTTGATACAATATGTCTTACTTAGCAACGACGGAGAAAATATTTTGACATTTTTACAAATAAATGTATAACGAAATTAAGTTCTACTAATATTAAAATTGTCAAAAACCGATATTTATCTTAAATGAAAGCCAATTTAATTAGATATACAACAATTAATTCGGCACCACAGAGGGTAATAGTCAATAGCGAACTGATTTCCTATTCAACCGCAACGTATTTAGGCTTTGGGGGCGTTTAATTAAGTTGTATGCGGGATTCGGGTGCCCAGATGCTATTAACTGGTCCAGATAATAGAATTGGCGTTACTTCGTTTAAAGTAAAGTTACAACCTATGTACTTCTTACTGCAGTGCACAGGACAGACAAGAAATTAATGTCCGCCGCGCTGTCCCAATGCGTGTACAACACCCACTAAACGATATATTGGGTTGTTGGATGATTTTGTCGGCACCACCAGCAACTTATTCATATTCGTGCTTCACTTGCATTTTTCATTCTATTTTATTTAAAATATTTGTGAATAAAGACGTTAAAGTGTTTAGACCAATCAAAAGTTTCAGCCGACTTTGTAAACCAACATTCTCAGAAAACAAATTCGAATAAATGACAAAGTTACTGAACTGTACTATTTTGAAAATAAACGATAAATATCACTTTAATCGGAATTATACCGTGTAGTGACGATGTAACTATATTCACTAACCTATATCGTATTGCGGGTGTCGTAAGAGGTGATAGAGGAAACAAACTAGGAGATGGGCAGCAGCGTCTTCTTTTTTATAACTAGAGAATATTTACCTGTGGTTGCTAAACCACCTACCAAGCGTGGCAAAATGACAAATATTCCCGTTATGAGGCAATCTATGGGGAAGCGTACGTTCAATAGAATTATATGCTGTAATAAATGCATATTTAAATGCATTAAAATTTTGTTTTTATTCTCATATTAACTCTTCTCTTTTTTAATCAATTTCTATCAAAAATCTTGAAACCACAACGCTGGTAATTAACTTGTTAATTATGCATAAAAAATATTTAAATTTACTGTTTGATTATGTGAGTGAGAAATTATGTGAACACCACTCACCACAATAGCATGCATCACTTAAATTCGACAATGAAATTTAAATAAAGAATTGAAACAATTTAATTGAACCATGCAATAAAATAAATTGTGTTTCTGCTTTCTATGCGGTTAGCCAATTACCATCATTGTTTTCAGTCGAATAAGCAATGTTAATTACGTTTTTATTTATTATTTGATCGAAATTATTTTTTCTCTTTCTTCTTGAGGATGTTTTTGTCTTCAATATAATATAATTTCATTTGATGAATGGAATTTTGTTGCATTCCTTTGCATATTCTATCGCATTTTCCACGGGAAGTGCTGAGATGAATTGTTCGGTGTAATTCTAGATACTAAATTTTACCATCGCTTATCAACATTCGCGATACCTTCCATACTATCTGGGTCCACCACTGTACGATTCACCAGAAGTTTGCCATTATCGATTTTTCGGAACCGATACGAATTAGGGATATTTAAAAAAGCAGTTGTTAATGGGCGGAGGTGGTCATTTAGCACCAGGCGAGCATCATGCTCGTTTGCGCCCGCTTCTATAAAAATATTTTAAAGGTGAAGTAGACGTATCCGTACATTCTTGGGCCTCGATGTTAACAAGATGAAAGTAAGACCATTTGAAACCGTATATATAAATCTGACAACATTTATCAATCTAGGAGCTGAGTCATTGTAGAATAAGCAAAATTGAGGTCACGTATTACCTACACTGTAACAGGTGATTTTTCACTGTAATTTCACTGTAATAGGCTATTTTAAACTATAACTACTTAAAGATATAAAAACAGAATCAGTATAAAGTCACAAAAAAAGCTATGGTTATAAAGAAAACGAAATGATGAAACGATTAACAAAAGTTAAAGCAACACCAACTAAGTAAAGTGAATATTAGGCATATGGATCTGAGATCGATTACTTAAATTATTGTTGTTACTGTTATTTATTGCCATGTTGGCATGTTGATATTTTTTATTTTTTATTATTATTTTGTAGATATGTTCGCAATTATTTTTTACCGTAACAAGTTAAATAACCCGAATTCTAACAAACATCATCAAATAAAATTGAATGATAAAAAAGAGATAATCTTCTACGGATATTCAGTTTTATAGGATAAAATTAATGCAGTAAAAATTTCGGATTTCCGGGACGGAAGTTTTTAAAGATTTTCACTGCAAACGTAATAATTTATAAGGAAAATAAATTTTATCTACTGATTTTAATGAACCGATTGGTGCGGTGGGGCGACCGAGATTTACTAGACGTTAAAAAAATATTTTCTGGGGTTCACTGACACCTGTGTAGATAAAATTGGAAAGTGAAACATTATATTAATAGAAAATTTCATCTAAATCGTTAAAGGTGATGCCTAGGAGTCCTTCTCAGTAAAAACCATCTATTCCTTCCGATAAAGAGAAGCAAGTTCGTGTTGCGTGATAAACAGAAGCAAGTGGTATGCAGGGTATACAGATTCAGTATAATAATTATTACTGCAGTGAAGCATCAACCTAAATCCTCAGAAATAGATCAAGATGTTGTAATGCCTCGTTTCAGTAAAGGGTCCGGTTCTCTATACTCACCATTCGAAACACAGCAATATTAGGCTGCTATTCTGTGAGAACATGGTCCTTCCCAGGTCGAGTCGATCCACTCTTACAACTATATATGCTGCAGCAACATGGTTCTACGTGTGAAAATAAATAAAATAAAATATAAATTTTCTGTTAATTAATAAATATCTTACACATTTTCCTAAAACGTGAGAGACCCAAGTCTAGCAGACAAATTTAGAAAAAGAACACATTTTTAGAAATTAAATATAAAGTAATATTAAAATATATTCCTGGAATAAATACAGAATTGTGTAAATTCAGAATCATTACTTAATCCTTGTATTTTAGTTAGTGATTATATAATATACAAAATGGAGAGAGCTATGCTCGAAATTTATTTGTATTATATATATGTCCTGTCTATCTTAGGCACTAAAACAACGTCCGTATCGGCTAGATACCTGTTGGTTAATATAAAGTAGTAGAATAGTATGTATGCTTTTTTAATATTATTTATTTACTAACTCTAGCTTATAAGTACTTTTTGTAATTACTTACCCACTCTATGGAAAAAAAATGTGAAATAAAGAATAATAATAATAATAATATGTTCCGTAACAGCCCTCTAAGCCTTATTAAGCCTTCCCCATAGATTGTCTCAAAAGTGATAACAATTGCATAGTTATGCAACCGTGCTATTTGATAATAATTGTCCGACATAACCCATCCTTGCCCCCCGAGGCGGGTATGCGTAGGCATTTAAAAAAATGAATGCCTTTGAATAAAAATGTTTTAATTCTATTTTTGTAACATTTTAGTAACGTCGGTGCAATTCAAACTGGAAAAAGTTCGATAAAAGCGTTGCGATGAAATACAACTATGAACTTTGTTTCACGATATTTGCTATTTTTGTGCTGGTTGTGCAGGTTTTTGTGCTCTTGTATATTTTACTTTTTGATGAACGCATGGCTTTGCAGCCACAGATGAAAAAGTAAAATGCATAGGTTATCATTTTGCGATCATTTGCGATGCGAATTTGTTATTTTATATCTGAATATCGAAAGAATATACCCCGTTTGTTTTTTAGCAAGTGCTTAGGTTGGCAACAGAGAATAGTATCATAGGTGTGAAGTGCCTAGGATGACCGATTCGTCTAACAAATTTTACGATTATATAAAATCCTCGTCACTATAAAATGGCAATAAAATATTTTTTTCATGTAAGGGTGTCAAACGAGCACATAGTCCACCAGATTGTAAGTGGATACTGTGGTCGATAGACACCTACATCTATTAAGAAAAATGCAGATGCGTTATCACCCCTGAGGACTAAAATGGAATGCCTGATTTCCAGTAAACACCATCTCCGGTTCTTTATTCTTGTCTCTCTATTCTACGGTGCCTATTCTTCCCCCGGTCGAGCCGAACCATTCATGGTGCAACCTGCACCGTTGCTCTACCAAATACATTTCTCTGTACTCTTTTCTGAAAACCGATCTCGGTTGCACGCGGCACATTGCTAGCAAAAAAAATATGCCCTGTATTGAAATTGCGAGTTCAAACATTTAGTAATCAAATCTCAGATATTGGAAATAGGGCATTTCACTAGGAGTCCGACGGCATCCGTTGCTTGCTTTGTTTAATATTGATTGCTGGCATGTGGAACATGAGGACTGTAGTTTAGTTTGTAACTTTTTAAATAAGTAATTGGTTTCCTTACCTGTTGCTCCCAGAAGAAATGCGTGCTGCTGTTCCAGTTCGAATAATCAGTGTCAATAAAATCGCCGTCATTTAACAGATATAATGAAAGCTGATGACGCTTCTGAGTCTTCTTTGTTGGAGTTGCTTGCAGGTATTCTGGAGCAATGGCTGCAGTAGTTACAATTAGCTAGACCATTTGCGTTTGTAATAATAGTAGTAAAAATAAACGGTATAAAAAATCACATGATATGTAGGTTCTGAAGTCGGTGCATAGTGTAAAGAAGAATTAAACCTCAACTCCCGAAGCCCTTGTGGAAGTTATTGTATAATTTTAGTTCATTGAAGTCGGCTTTTACTATTATAAGGTTCATATTTGACTCTTTTCAGTGGACTAAGGAATATCACAAGCTTTGCTGCCTTTGTCTTATTATCTTAATTATTGCTTACTTTGGTGTTAATTGTAAATTGATCATAGACACCATTTAATCATGTTTGTTATAAATCTTTATTATATATTATTTTAAAATACTGCAGAGTTGCATTTTGCAAAATCTATAACAAATTGATAGCTTATTATGAGCTTTATTTCCTTTATCATTAAACCAAAACATACATTATTAAAATTTTTCAAATAAAGCAAAAAGTCGCAGAGTTTTCCAGTATTAAAAGATATAAAATATTTATTATCTGAGCCAACCCTATAGTCGTTAACTATTGTTACAAAATAAGAAATATATTTCAACTAAAACGAATATACAATATTTAATCTGGGCTTTCGCGAGGATCAGTCAACTGAGATGCCTTATATAGTATTTATCTCTAATAATGACGAGTCCGTAAACGAAACCTTCGCAAATTGTTATTTTGATCATATTAATTTTGGAAAAATACGAAGGAATTTTACTCGATCGTAGAACTTAAATCTGTTTTCGAGTTTTTTTTTTTATAGAATAAGGTGGATATGGGGTAGTGTTTATTATTACACCGCCATTACACAGTCAGTTCTTGTATTACACTTTTTACTCGAATTTCATAAACTGGTGCTATTCTGCATTCACTGATCCGTCCACCGAACGTGGTAAGCAGGGCCGTGCCGTGCAGAGGCACTTAGGCAAAGCCAGTTTCGGACCTCTCTCCTTTCCATCTTCCTTTATACCACGTAAAATGTTATCTGTTTATAGATCTGTGGTAGTTCAGGGCTAAGCGCTCGCTGTAAATTTCACAGTACGCGAGCAACCGGGTTCAATCCCGCCGGCACCAATGACATTGTTAATTGCAATTTTAAGTGCTGATTTACCACGTGTTCGGCGGTGAAAAACATCGTGAGGAAACCTGCATGTGAGGAAATAAGAAAAAAACATTTCGAAGAATGAATTCCGCCAACAAATTGGGGCATCGCGGCTGACATTTTATTGGAGAGGCCTGTGCACAGCAGTTCGGTGTATTAGGCTGCAACTTTAACTTTAACTTTTATAGAAGAGGGGAAAGCGAGCATACGGCTCACCTGATGATAAGTGTTGACCGCCTCCATGAACAACTGCAAAACCAGGGGAATTGCAGGTGCGTTGCCGACCTTATAAGAAGGAGTAAGCTTGGTGTGGCTCATACAATATACGACCTAAAGTCGTAAATTAAAAATTATGATACATTCTCGGATTGAGGAAATTAATTAAAAAAGTCGTATAGAGCCAGCCATCAAAAAGTTTTGGAATAAGTTGAAAATAAATACTTAGAAAATAAAGTAGAAATTATAAGAAATTTAAAATCATAAGGCAAAGAGACAGATAATGAAAACTCGAGATGAGAAAAGAGGATGAGAGAGATACTTTTACTCCGGATAAAAGATTATTGGCTGAGAAGATCTAAATTGAAGTGCGCAGTGGTACCTATTCACGTAGGGAATTTTAACATTATCAAATTAATACTCAATTTTCAAAATATATAAGAAGAAATATTTATTTAAAACATAAAATTATCGAGAATTCAACCGAGTGGCCAGTTTTAAGAGGACTTTATTTTTCGTGCATTTTATCAACAAGAAAACAGGAAGTATGTTATTTTCAAGGAAATCCAAAAAAAAATAGAAACTATAATTAGAGAAATATGTTTGATGTATCTACAAAATAATTACTGTGTAAAACGCAAATTATGTAATTATACTTTTAGATGTCAGATGAGTGATTTTAAATACTTATTTATCTCGTTCAAAATTCTGATTTCAAAAATTAAAAATGTAATAACTATAGTCATCAATTAAATTTATATATGTCTTTTACTAATTTTTGTTAACTCATTTTGTTCATTTTATGGACGGAACGCTATTAATAAGCAAGTAAGTTTACCTATGACTGTATGGTTCCAAAATAATGACATAATGAATGAAGAAAAATGATTTTATATTCCATAAAGTTAACTTAGTGATAATTTTCGTAAAAGATAAATTGAAAAAATTGTAAAACTTTTATTTTAACTTTATAAATATATTTAAAAAATATCACTATAACCTAGAAATAATTTGGAGATGAAAAGTTAGCACTATATGTACAATTCATAGATTCACATGCAATAGCTCTTAATTATTTGTATTAAATATTAAGATAATACACGGACGGTTTACAAGTTGTTTTAAAAACTATTTATAATGTATACGCACTGATAATTTCAACTTCATAATATTCTATATATCTATATTTTACTATTGTAAGTATTTGATACATATATATAATGTATTATTTAAAATTCAAAATGTAATATCATGTTTTCTTTGTATACATATTGCGCATCAAATTCTAAACAATGTTGACGTGATCTTTTGCTTATAAAACGGAATCTTATACCGAAGGTTTACGATTACAGAATGATGCAATGCAATAATATATATACCACTGTGTCTCCTGACTTGCCTTCAAAATACTGTTTTACACTTTCTCATTTACTTTATCTATGATTAGAATCCTGTATTTCAATTGTTAAAAAAAGGCTTGATAAAATAAACTATTATTTTGTAATACAAAACTGTAAAGTAGTTCGAAACTTTTGTAAGATAATTTGTGTAATGTAATAAATAATGTTATATAAATTATCAAATTTAGGTAATGGCTCTAATGACTTATGGACTATTGAAGCTAAGACAAATAAACAACTTATTTAATAAATAATACCAAATTAGGATTAATGATGACAAAACAAACTTTATGTTGTATAGAAAATATTGTTTGTATATGTGTCTTAAGTATAAACTGTTTACACAAAGGACTAAAAGGAAAAGGATTTTTTATAGAATAAGGTGACAAACGAGCACAGTCCACCTGATGGTAAGTGGTTGCTGTGGCCCATAGACATCTACATCTATCTTCGTTTGCGAATTTAAATGCAGATGCGTTGTCAGCCGTGAGGACTAAGATAGAATGCCACTTTTCCAGTAAAAAGGGTCTACGGTTCTCTACACTCACCATACGAAACACAGCAGCATTAAGCTGCTATTTTATGCTGGTATTCTGTGAGAGCGTGGTCCTTCCCGGTCGAGCCGACCCATTGACTGCAGCGGCTCCCGTAAAAACTAGGACTAAAAAGGGTTAAGTTGAATATTAGAAAGGAAACTGTACAACGCAATATATTTGAATGGTAGTATTGTCAGATGTGAAGACACTAAGGTTATGTTTGAATATATGTTTGGATGGTATATAGTATTTATATTTGGAAATAACAGTAAAATATTAGCTTAACTATTTGAAATCGGATAGATCAACTGTTGAATAATATTTTTATGTAATTTTTTTTGGTTTTTTAAGTATGTCAGTACATTTATATATTTAAGTTGTTCTGGTTATGCTCTTTATCGTAATGTGCCCGAGAAGCTTAATGTAAGATATAACTATCAAGTGCTAAAATTTATAAAATAGAGCCACAGAAATGCTCTAAAAGAGTTGAGGTTTTCGCATGGTTATGTGAAAGTAGAAGATAGGTTTCGGGAAAGAAAGGAATATATAGTATGGATTTTAATTTTGCATAAGATAAAGTAGGTATTAGAAGCTATGAGAAGAATTTCGCTAATTATTAGAATGAAATAATTTGTGTGAGACTATCGGATTAATATCCGATTAATATCCGATAGTCTCCTTTATTTTGATTGCTGCTCTACCCTCGTCTTATACTTTATTCTAGGACTTGAGTAGACAGTGTTCTGGTTCTGTGAAGCAATTCGATCGGCAAACAACAAGAGAGCGAACGCGCCACCATGTTTGTTACAAGCTGAACTCTGAATTTAGACACACTTCTAGCTTCTTGCGTCCTGATTTTAACAGGTTAAAATGATCTAAGATAATATCTTAGCAAAATTTTTTAGGCTCTAGTTATGTTAATAAACCGATTAACCGATATGTAAACCGATAAACCGATAATTGATAGTAGATGGAATTAAAATGAAATGGTTTATTAATATTTTATGAAAATAATGTAAAGATGAAGTACTGGAAAGATTGTGACCCAGAGTACAGAAATAATATAAATAAATAAATAAATAAATAAATGGTTAACCAATACGAGATTAAAATAGAAATAATTATTATTATGGATGGTCCGGGCCAACCAATTACAATGGTATATAAAATATTAACAAATGAATGTATGAAATAAATTTAATTAAATGAAAGTGTATTAAAATTTGATTTGATTTGTGTAAAAAATTGCAAATGCATTGCAAATGCATTGCAAATACACATTATGTTGAAAATAATCGCGATTAAGGTTTGAAGTTACGACGTTTTCACTGACATGACAAAAAAAGAAACAAAGAATCATCTTGTTTCTGAAGATCGATCTAAATGGGCATCAACTCAAATTTTATTTTTTAACAGCGCTATTTTATTACATATTATTTTATTTTTAAGGTCATAGATTATTTTATTCTATTTTCTTAAGTAACTTAGAATGTTCCATAATAAGATAAAATTTTGTTTTTAAAATTTGTAAACTACTTCACATTTTGAATGACTTTCGGATCTACAATTTAAATAACATAATATACAATATTTTATTATATACAATATTAAAAACTATAATAAAAAACTAAAACTAGTAACAATTATCATACAGTCCTACTCGCATCGTGCCAAGAACGCTGGCTGCGTTTTCCCGCTGGTGGCTATACTTAGAAAAGAGCCAGCCCTCTTATCAGCAGCAACGACCAGTCGCGGATGGAGTTCCTTTAGGAACTTCACCGCACGCGGACCGGACCGATAGTCTCTACAGCAAATGGCACAAAATGTAGTCATCTCTCTGACTCATTGCGCGCCCTTACTCAGTTCAGATGCATCTGATGGCGCCCCGGCCTAAACCCTTGATGAGAGGCCGCCAAAGTGTCTACAAGTAGGATCCCACACTAGGGCTTTTCTCTCCCAAGGGACCATTGTCATACCATCGGGTCTCCTGCCATAGTCTCTAAATATTCCATAAGGCTCTAAAACCGAGGAATATTATTTCTTTATACAAAATCTTAATTTGATATAGTAATTATTTGTATTTCCTGGTACAGATATTGGTGTACAACACAGCAAAATCCCCAAGTGGCAATTTATGGCCTTTCTATAAATGATCCTAAATACGGCCTTGGTAGTGAATTTTAACAAACCCAAGCTTGTAAATTCTTAGGAACTCCGGTGTACAGGAGTGGATATAAACAAGCTGTTGATTTGATCTGAAACATGTAAGATTAAAAAGAAATTACAGACATGAAGTACCTTTTCTGAAGTTAAACTCTATCTCATGCTTTCTTTCATCCGCCCGCTTCGCTTGGCGTAAATTATAAAAGTAATAATTGTTATAAAAGTATTCTATGTCCTTTTAAATGACAAAGTGTCGCCTTTTGCCAAATTTAATTGAAATTACTTCAGCTGTTTGAGAGTTATCGAATAACACAGGTCTAAACAAATAAAGTTTTACTTTTAAAGTAGTAATGTCAAGTAACAGCGTATATATATATATATATATATATATATATATATATATATATATATATATATATATATATATATACGCCTCACATCTAGGCACATGCTTCCTATTTCTGAGGTACTTTAAGGGCTACAAAAAAATTGTGCTCACTGGCACTAATGAATTTTCATTTGCAGCTTTAAGTACATACTGAAATATCATATGCTCGGCGGTGAAGACAACATCGGAAGGAATCCGCATGTCTAAGGAATTAAAAAAATATTTCGCCGACATGTAAAATCCGCCAACACACACTGAGGCAGCGCGGTGGACATTTCCTTACGCTTAAACTTTTGCATTTATAATAACAAATATGAAAAGCATTTTTTTATTTATTAAATTTAAATGACTAACGAAAATACAGTCCAGCTGATCATAAGTGGCTATTAGAGCCTATGAGTATCTGCAACCAACTTCGAACAAAGAAGACTTTGTTACGTGCTTCCTCCCAGGATTAAGATGTAATGCCTATAGTCTTTGATACTGGCACTCTATACCCTTCAGATCGGAACACAGTAGCGCAGGCACTACTGCTTGACGGCAGAAATAAGTAAGGATGATACCTATATCCTATATCCTTAGCAGAAAAGGAGTCCTAGCTCCGATTAAGATTATCACACTATTATACGATTGAAAATATTTTGAAAACGAAATTTGTTTAAACATCCAATAAATTTAGTACCTAACATGTTGTTAAATGATAAACAAATTATTTATAAAAGAAGAAGAACATTAGATTTGTCAAGCAACATTGTACGTTCATGGGAAATTTATTTAGACAAGATAAACAAGAGGATGAAGCGAAGAGTCGGTATTTAAATTTAATAAAGCGGAGGACAACAATAAACCCTTCAGTTCATTTTAGATATTGAAAAGCATAATAAAGTATTTTATTAATTTATTCATCCATAATTCGCAGTAGCTCAGGGCTTGGCGCTCGCTGTATATTCACAGCACGCGAGCAACCCGGTTCGATCCTGCCGGCACCAATGAAATTGCTAATTATAATTTTAAGTGTTGACTTACCATGTGCTCGGAGGTGAAGGAAATCATCGTGAGGAACCTGCATGTCTGAAAATAAATAATTATATTTCGAAGACATGTGAAGTCCAAACGCATTGGACTCCGGGCAGAACTTCCTTGCCCTGAAACGAAGTGAGAAAAGGCCTGTGCCCAGTAGTTCGACGTATATAGGCTGTAACTTTAATTTACTTTACTTTATTCATCCATTAAAGATTAAAGTCTATCAAAGGACCTCTTCCGACGTAGGACTCACCCATAGATTTCCTCATAGGAAGGTTAGACATAGTTGACACACTTGGCAGGTGGGTTGGCAACCACAGTTTTTTTAATTTTCACATGCTTAAAGAAAGATTTACTGTCTTTCTCTTGTTTAATTCTCTCTATCGCCTCTTACTACACCCAAAGTATAATATAGGGTAGTGGATATTCTTAGCCTCCACCACACAGCAAATGCAACATTTGCGCAATCCGGTAAATTGGTTCTAAACATACTAGTGTAAACAATAAGCCTATGGTAACACGCCTTTCCATTGCGTCCAAAGCCACTAAAAGTATCGATAGGTTACCACTTGCGTAACTGTGTAGTGTGTTTGTGGTAAAACGTAATCTGGTTAGGAATATAGATACGAACCATCCTCTAATCTATTTCTCTCAGTATGTCACCAATAATGTCACTAAGCATTTACTACGTTACTGTATATGGACTATGTAAAACTAGTATGGTTAAAGGCTATAAAATTTATATATGTCTTCAGAAGGAATACCTCGTGTATGGGAAGCTATAAGGCTTTTCTAGCAATTTCCATATTCACCTATTACAACACCCACTGAATGAATCAACCCTTAAGAATTAATACGCAAATAATTTCATGAATATTGTAAGACGTTGTACTGGTATGAGATTTTCTTTTTGTCTTGATCCAGTCTGTTTAATGGCCTTACGCCGCCATTAAACAGCATTACAGACGATAGTGAAAATCATTTCACAAATCTGTATCCTGATAACTAGTCCTCTATATTTTGTTTTACTCGCATGACATAAATCCTGCTCAGATAATATAGTAGCCATGGTGTGAATAATAGAATGTGAAATACAGTCGAATGCCCTCTTTATTCCCACAGAAGCAATATGTTAACAAAGAATACAACAGAACGCGAAGGAGTGAGATTTAGCTGGGAAAAACGACATAAAAAATGGTACAGTTCAAAAACTTATTTTAAAAATAACGATTTATTAACTAGACAGCACAACATGATTCTTTAAAAAAGACAAAGATTCGAAGTTCATGCTGATTTTAGTAGTTCATCACTAATTTTATTATCTAAAGTCATAACAGTAATTATTTTATTTATTTAATCTTGATTGTTAACACGTTAATAACTAGGGTAACAAAGGGCGGACTTAATACCTAACGGCATTCTCTGCCAGTCAACCCGTGGAGTGATGAGATTTTGTGGCAGGTGCAAATACATATATATACATACATACATACATACTAAGATATACATATAACATACAAAACTTTACATATAGTGTATGTAAATATATGAACAAAATATGTATCATGCATAGATATAATATATACGTTACATATGATAATAAAATACATATTGAAATTGCAAATAATAAAACATCTAAATGTATCAAAATCATCATTCTTAACGTCCAACATCGCTTCGTTTCAAAGAAAAGTCATGTACCAACTTTTTAAAAGAGTCCTTACTTGGCGCTCTTCTTATATTTTTGGGCAAGGAGTTCCAGAGTAGTGTTGCCTGAATAGTAAAGGAATTGTTGGTGAATCCAGTGAAATGAGATAGAATACTGTCAGTATACCATCAGTATTCCTGGAGAAGTTGGATTATTCAAAATTGAGAAAAGAACAAGCAGATTTTTTTTGCAGCAGATCTGTGTCGGATAGTGAGCCATTTCAGGCGTTCACGATATTGAGAGATGTGATCATATTTTCGGAGACCAAATATATATCTAATACAGTAATTAAAGACGCTCTAATTTGTTGAGAAGATTTTGGTTCAAATCTGGGTAGCACACTGCATAATCAATAATGGGCATTATAAGTGTTCACGCAAGTGTTAGCTTAGTCTTGATTGGAAAAAGTTCTTCAGACGATAGAGGATCGTAAGGTGGCAAAGACTTTGCGGCTAATTTTGGTAACATGCGTAGACCAGTTAATTGTGTTGTCCATATACAGGCCAAGATTTTTTAAAGAGGAAGAGAACGGTATCAGTATATCACTGTAAGTAGGTAGGCTTGCCATATCAATTTTGGACAGCATTCTCGAGCTACCTACGATTATAGCTTGACACTTCGTTGGATTAACTGACATTCCAAAACGCCTAGACCATTCTTTTACAGCTACCAAGTTCAGATTTAACATTCTAATGGCGTCATGAAGCTCTTCAATAGATGAGTGCAAGTAAATTTGGAGGTTGTCAGCATACAGATGGTACAAACAGTTAAGAATAGATGTGATCAAGTTTATAAAAACTGAGAAAATTAATGGAGAAAGTATATCGCCTTGCGGGACTCCAGCATCAAGACTAGCCCACTGGGAACTCTTCTATCCCAAATGGACGGACTGCTAACGCCCGCGAAGATATGAAAAGAAATCCAAGACTGAGGATGCAAATCTTAAGTAGGACAGAATAGATAAAGGATATCATGGTCCACTGCGTTAAAAGCATTAGAAAAGTCAACAAGTACCATTACAGTCACTTCTTCTTTTCCTTTTCTGATGTCTTCCGTAACTTTGGGTAATGCTGTAGTGGTGCTGTGACCGAGACGAAACCCAGTGATAATCACTGATTAGATTATGTTTAAGTACAAAATGGAGACTAGCTTATGTACACAGCCTTTCAGAACTTTGGATAGAAAGGGCAATATAGATGTCGGACGAAGGTGATTAGGTAACGTGGGATTCGACATTTTGGGAATAGGGCGTATGACCTTTTCCAGAGATTTGGGTACTGACCTGAGTCTGGAGACAGCGAAAAGTTAATAATGTGAGTAAGTGCAGGTAGTACATACTCCAGTATATTGACTATCATAGTTCTACTGATTCCTTCACAACGCACAGCCTTGGATTTAATTGTTAGAACAACTATTTTAATGTCATCCTGGTGGACTGGAGAAAATCGAAAAGTAGGAATTTGAGGAGTTTGGATAGAAGCAAAATAGTCTATCGTTTGAGATCGTACAGTAGTTTCCATAGGAGCAGAAGCAAAGTGGAGATTAATGTCATCACAAGACAGGAAGAGGCGCACTCAGAGTAGGCTCCATCTCACCCGCCAATTGACCTAAGAAACTTTCATACATCAGCTGGTGAAGAATAAATTATATTATTTTGGATATAAGCGCGTTTGGCGTTACGCACCATCTGATTTCATCTGTTCCTAGCTTTCTTAAAACATGTCTAATTATTTTCCGTACGCTCTCTTCTGAAATGCTAAAAGCCCTGTTCCACCTTGTCATCGCCATCCGAACTTCCCTCAGTTATCCAAGGAGAAAGTTGATGATATTTAATTCTAACTTTACGTACAGGAGAATGGGTATTATAATTATAGACAACTTATTTCGTTATTAAAGATGGATAACATATCATCGACAGTCGTTTATAATTTAAATTGACCTAAATTCAAATTAGAAGCGTCACTCTTTAGTTTATCCTAATTTATTTTGGAAAAGTTGCGTAAGTGAATAAAAGTAGGCGGAGATTTAGGAGATTTTTGCTTGTATGCAACATAAATGAGGTCGTGACGCATGAATCCTGAATTGGAACACTGACCATGTATATCACATGTTCAGAAGAAGCTGTAATAATAAGGTCAATCAAAGAATCATTTGAATCAAAATTATGATGATGTTGCCCTGAAGGAAGAATGTGGAGATTGACTGTTTAAATGATTGTACGAAGTTTTTGGGAACGGTAAGAATTTATAAAGAGGTCGGAATTCATAAAGAAATCACCCATGATTGTGCAGTGTGCACACTCAGAAACAATTTTTTCGAGAGCCGTTTCTAAATTTGCGAAATAGTCAATGGAAGGAAGACAATACACTCCTCCAAGAATCACCTTTACGCTTCTGACGCTGACTTTTAAGAACAATAACTCCGGAGAACCTGAATAAAGGGAAGGTGAAGCTAAAATAATTTCGTACGAAAATGACGAGTGTAGGTAAATGGCAAACCGCCTCTTTTACCAGGTCATTTCAAATTAGTACAAAACCGGAAGTGGATACAAGGCAGAGTGAAGATTTGGCTTCAGCCAACTTTCGGAGATTAGAATAGCTTATCAAGTTCGGGTTAAAAGACTTCAAGCTCAGAGAAGTGACTCGGAATACTTTGAGCGTCAATATGGCAGATATTGAAAGATTTATTGTTAGATTGAAAAGTTTCTTTTAACTGTGAATATAAGGTATTAGAAATGTTTATAGAATCGTTAAACAATAAGAATGATGAATCAAAACTGTTAAATAAATGAAATGAATCGGTATCAGACATTATGCAATAGATTAATAGATAATTTATATCATAAATATATATATTATATATACATAAAATTTAAAATAAAGTCGCTATAATACTAATAACTAAAATTTTAAACTATTTAGGAATCTCACAAAATACCATCCCATCAGTTGACTGTTTACAACATGAAAATTAAACATCTTAATGATAACTTAATGATTACACAGGATTATACAATAAGGAATATACTCAAATTATTAGTTACATACTCAGCCTGGACTACCCTGCTTCACCAATACGAGTATGTTATATAATTATTATTACAATAATTGAAAACCGCCATAATTAACATGCTGGTAATACTTCGATGGGAAACAAAATAAAATTATAAAAGGTAACTAAGAAACAATAATAACTAATTATAAGTAATACATAAAATGTTGCATGCAAATAACGGCGATAACAACTTATACAATTTATTCATATTTAACTTATACATTAATAGGCAGTATGTTTTAGACATCTGTCCCAGATTAACTTCTAGTTGTCTATAACTTCAAGCTTGCTACACATTTATTTACCTATGTTAACTACTTATTCTAAAGTAAATAAATTATATGCAAAGTTGCAAGAACTACGAAAAAATAATAAACCTTTGTCAATGAATACTGAATTAGTATTTATAGTATTAGAAAACGAAAGCGATTATTTAAAGAGCATCATAGTAAATGAAAAAGTAGATTTAAATAAAAATAATTAAAAATATCAGATAATCAGAACATTACCAAATCACTTCATACTTATCAGGATTGCATCATAAACACACTGATAAAATAATTAATATTAAAATTACAGTGCCACTCAAAGGAATTTTAACAATGAAACAAAAAAATACTACATAAAAGTTGAAGCACAACAAGCAGTAGTTATAAGACTAAATATGATTATATTAAAAATTACATTAAATGCAAGAATATGTTCAAAATTTGCTAAGTAAAGATTACATCACCAATCACATTAGCGTAGTGAAACAGAAGCATGAATTCTATTTTTTGACTACAGGCCGCCGAGATCTCTTGGTATCATCACTATTGGTCACTGCTGTAATAGTACGACGGGCTGTTTCTTGCACACGTTTTGTGCTAGATGAACCTCGTGCTGACTTCGAATTATTTGTAATTTCCATATTAGAAGCAGCGTCTAACCTGACTAGTACTTGTTGTGGAATATTTGGCCATCAAAGCATCTAACTGCTCCATCGCAAGGATCTTATCATAACCACCAGGATATTACACATAGATAACGCCATCCAAAGTCCACACATTCTTTACTACAAAATGTTTCCGAGCTCTTTTATGTATTTATTGTCTGGTTTTAGTAAGGAATTCTTAAACGGAGATTAGCGAGCTTTTCAATTTTGATTTAACTTTCCACACTTCCTGTTTTGTGTGGTGATCACGAAAATATACTCTAATAGGTCTAACGTGGTTACTTTGCTGCGCACCAAATCTATAGCAGTTTTCCAAGCTAATGGCACTTATATGTGTTAAACCCAATTTATTGTGCAACAATTGTAGTATTTCATCTGTTATATTAGTCACAGATGCCTCTGGGGTGCTATTAAAAACATAGTCTTTCGACGATGCCACATGTTAATAGTGTTGCGCGCCGCAATAAATGCCTGGTACATGGCGACACTAGTTACCACTAGCGCCTTCTAGTATCGAGTAACAGAACTAGTCAAGATCCGTCTAGTTTATTACGTGGTAAAGCCAAGCTGCCGCTATATTACAGATGCAGCACGACTGGGTTGGATCGACCGGGGTAGGAACACGCTCTCAGAACTACCAACGTGAAAAATGATGCTACAGTTTCGTATGGTAAGTGCAGAGAACCATTTTACTGGTAACGTAGCATTCCATCTTAGTCCTCAGGTGAGACAACGCATCTGCATTTTGATTCATCAAAGATAGATATATCTATGGGTCACAGCATCCGGTTACCATCAGATGGACTTTTCTTTTTGCAGCCTCTGACATAGAGATCAGAGATAATCACCTTATTTTTCTCATATATTCAATTTAGATCGGTTCGTTCTCTCTGAATATACTTGGTATATTCACAAGGAAGTCCCGAAGGACAATCTTGAATTTGCAATTATCGCCCTAAATTTATTTTGGTGACACTAAATTATTGACATTAATTTTTGATAACTACATTAATTTATAACTAACATTACATTTGATATAAAATAACAAATACATTGAATTGATTTTTTTTTAAAATTGTTATTACCCTTTTTAATTATTTTTATTATTATTTACATAATTGACGTATTGTTATTATTTTTATAAGACTTGGTTTAAAATACGTTAAATTGTATAAAACTTTAAAAATATCACTTAATTTCGGTTGTTTTTCACGACCCCATTAATTATTTCTTCACAGAATTTAATAAACTTACTTCGAGTGATTTTACTGTCTAATAATATATATAACTTCTCTTCTTCGAGTCTTACTCCGGTCAAAGTCTCAAAATCGTACCTTTGTTTGCCGAACCCGGGACACTCAAGAAGTACGTGCAGCACTGTCTCCTCAACTCCTGGCTCACAGACGCATGAAGGGTTCTCCTTGCATCGGAATCGGTACAGATACTCGGAGAACCCACCATGCCCGGTCATCGCTTGGATCATTATCGGAGACAGTGCTGTCGCTTTAATCATCACTTTGTAGGCGTCTTTGACACTTGGGAGGAATTTTTAGTGATTTGACCCGTTTCACCCTCTACGTACCTGTGATTCCATTTTTCAATAGAGTCTTTACGGATTACACTTTTTACGTAGAAGACCGGGCATAGGTCGTAGTCCGGTTTACCTTTTATCCCTAGAGCAGCGAGTTTAGCCAATTCGTCAGCACGTTCATTCCCTGCCAGACCCGCATGGGCTTTTATCCAAAAAAGTTGGATACTTTTTTGTTGCTCCATGATGGTATGTATGTTTTTGCGGGCCTTTACTGCTAGGGGATGCTGGGAGTCTAGGTTCACAATGGTTTCGAGTGCCGATCTTGAGTCACTGTAAACGCCAAAGCTTACTTCAGCGCTGTTAAGAACTTGCTCAGTTGCCCTGTATATGGCCAGCAATTCAGCCTGGTAGACGGTACAGTATTCCGACAGTTTAAGCTTTAGATTTCGGATCTCAGCTGCACTATTCCAAATGGAAAGTGCTGCTCTGACCTTTCCCTCTATTTTGCTCCCGTCGGTAAATATTCGGAGACTCTGGGTGTTATTGAGTCTCGTTTCCTTTTCGTTTACCAGGCATACGAATTCCAAGTCCATATAAGATGCTGGGTGGGGCAGTTCGGTAAGTTTCGCCCTTGTCTCCACCTCTCGGTCTCCCAAAACCGGCGGGAGCTTTCCTCTCTTTGCTCTAAACAGGGATGCTTCTTCCTGGATTCTCAGGTCCAGAGGAAGCAGACCCGCCAGCGCTAGCGCCGAGTGTAGAGACACGGTACGGTATGCTTTAATAATTTTCTGAGCGAATCCTCTTTGTACGGTGTTGAGAAGCCTTTGAACTCCCAGTTTGCTGACGGCTGGCGCCCACGCTCTCGTTGCATACAAGAAAATCGGTTCAGCAAACGCCACGTATATCGTCCTTATGATTTCGGGTTGAAGGCCCCAACTGATTTTTGCAGCTCTTGATAATTGTGCGTAAAGAGCTGTGGCCTTCCTGCACACATTTTTTACGTGGCTTTTAAATGTGAATGAATTAAATGTGCTTCCTGTCAACGGTGAGACCGAGCACTTTGATCTCCTCTGACATGCCAATGTCTACCCCGCCCATACTCAGACGTGGTGAATCGTATTTTAACTTATTAGTAATTAACATAGCCTTGGTCTTGTGTGGCGCAAAGTTCAGTTTATAACAAATTTCCCACCTCCGAACATGCCCGAGAGCGGCATTTGCACGCCGCTGGATTTCAAGTGCCGTGTCTCCCGCAAACAGTCGTCGTCATTTTGCAGTATCGTCGGCAAAAGCCTGACACTGGTCGCCTCTTGCTTCCAACTCCTTGAGCAGAGGATCAAGAAGCAAATCCCACATTACCGGTCGCCCTACGGAACCCTGTACGCACCGCTTTAAAGTGTCCTGGTTGTGCTCACCCAGCGTACCTGATGCTTACTTTTCTGTCCTGCAGATAACTATCCATCAACCGTCTTATATTAATAGGGCATTTTCCTCAGCCAATCGGTGTCTGATAGTCGCCACTGTCGAAGGCTCCTCTATGTCTAGTGATACCATGATAATTATTTTTTATTTTGTATTTGTGTTCTTATATATTCTATCATGTCATAGAATCTTCGGTGCTTTTCTGTGGCGTGAAGCCGTATTGGCTAGTACTCCCAGGTTGGATGTGCCACCTTATCCTTCTGATAGTCATTTTCTCCAGGATTTTACCCATAACTGGTAGTAAGCCTATCGGTCTATAAGTTTTGGGGTACGTATAGTCTTCTTTCCTGGTTTCTCAAAACCAATACTACTGCTTTTTCACACTGTGAAAAGTGTCTAACTTCAAACACTTGTTAGCTAGGCTCAGGTAAAGCTCTGGGTAATGGAGGATAACTTGTCGGCAAATATCAGCCGTGAATCCGTCTCCACCGGCCTTTTTCGGGTTGAAGCTGTAGGTTGCGTGTTTTAGCTCTGCTACTGTAAATGGTGGGTCACAATTATTATCTTGTGTCCCTTCATTGACTTTTCAGCTAAATCCCTGATACGCTGGTGTTCTGCGTTATCAGCCTCAACTAGGTCTTCCGGATAAAGGTCTCGGCCAACATCTTTGCCGATTCGGTGTTATCGAGTATTTTTCACCTTTGAAAAGGGCAGATCTTCGTGCCTTTTTGTAGTTCCGATAACCCGATATATCGTCCTAACCCTTCCCTGTCCTGTTTACTACAGAACTCTTTCCAACTTTTACCTGAGCCTTTTTGCTTCACATTCGTATATGTTTTCGCTTCCAGGTACGCTGCAACGACGTCGGCTTTTCGCAGGGGCAGCATCTTATACGCCGCTTTTGGTAGTGACGTCCTTCCATCAGATGGACTGAGTGCTCGCTTGTCAACCATATTCTTTAAAAATAACGTCTAGCATAAGCAAGATGATAATACCGTCACCTGGCAAAGGCTAAGGATCTTTCAGGCATTTCCCATTCTCGCCTCTTACAAGATCACCGAAAGGGTTTTAGATTGTTTCTGCGCCGCTTCCACACAAATACAAGATGAAAGTTATATAAAAGTGATAAATTACTAAAAAGTCGCTTCTCAAAACCGTAGTAACTAGGCTGGACTGTGTTTAGAATTTCATAGTACTTGAGCAACTAGAGTATTAGAGCTATTTTAAGTGCTGTTTTTTTATGGCGGGTGTTAATCTACTCCTAATTCTCACATTTTACATTATCTGTAGGAATAGATTAACACCTATTCTGCTCTCCTCTCCGGCGAGCAGTTTGGCGAATGGCTTGGGGGAGAGCGCAAGTCGTATTGATCCCCAGGGCAAGTCTGAGGAGTTCTTCCTTCACTTGGTTGCCGCCTGTTATTTGGTCTGGTTCTATAGGAAACAGACAGAACAGAAACACTCAGACGATCCTCTTTTTATTTTCTTTTATCGCACCTCTTTTTTCCTATCCTAACCCAATAGAAAGTGTTAAGCGTACCGTGCCGATGGATGCGTGGATGGGTGGGAGTCCAGTCACAAACGGTGCCTACCCGAGACCAGGGCGATTCGGGTAGTATTCCCTTCCCTGAGATTAGGTAAAAATAAATTGCGCATTCTGGCAAGAGCCCTGACTGGACACTGTTGTCTTAAAATATACATGTCCATCCTGGGACTAAGCAACTCAAGGAAGGAAGAAACGCCTGTACACCTAACTGATTGCGCAAACCCTTGCGCAAACGTAACACTCATCTGGAAACCTCCTTGCCCAGAAGAGTGAAATTGCTCACAGCTATGCAATTCCTTCTATTCATTGAAGACGTAGGGCAGCAGTGAACTATAGACGGCAGCGATCATAATAGATCTTTTGGGTCGCAGCAATACTGGTCTCTCTCTACGCCTGCATAGCTGCTCGCACATAATAAAATGTGCTGTTCTACCACGAACTTTGAAACCTTGCATGTCTGAGAAATTAAAATATATACAGAGTGAAATTGAAATCATTGTCATTATTTTAATATATATACTTGTCACAATCTACATTGGAACTAAAATAAAAGCAAATCTAAGGTTCTAACATTGCAAATATGGAAATTTAAAAAAATCATATTAATAATTTTTCATACAAATTAGTGAATATAAAGCAAAAAATAAATAACCCAAAACACCGTGAACTTTAAAAATACAGTCAGTTGGAGACAATGGTCAGGAACAATGCAAAATTTAAGGTAGCGTTTATTCGGAACCAATTAAACAAAGACGTAAGTGCATACGTGAAACAAACCCAATAATCGCGGCGTCTTGTTTTTCTTTATAAACTTTTTTGTTAATTTTTCCTGTGTGGTTATAAATTTTATTTACTTTAAAATATTCCTCAATATGAGTTGAATAATATGTTTAATGGGATAACTGCATTGTTCCTGTTTAAAATGTAAGACAGCAGTGTTTTGAACGAAGCTCGTTTTTAATTTGAACGAAACTTAACTTTTACAAAGTTGTACAAAATAAGACGAATCTTTGCCGATTGCAGTTAAAAACAAACATTAAATAATATATTGCTCAGAAATACTAAAGGAAAAAAGACAGGTGATTAAAAACACCAAAATAAAACTAAAATTCGGCAAAGAAACAAACTTAAAGAATGCAGGCCAACATAATTTGTATTCTGGTAGAACTCGCTTAGTCCACTTTAATGAACTTTACAGTTTGAATCAACTTTTAATGTATTTTGTTCGTACATTTTAGCTTAAACAAACTACTGTGTGCTAAAATGCTGCAATATATTCAAAGATGTGTACAAAATTACAAAAAACATAAAATTTTAAGATATTAGAATTTCTTTATTTTATAATCAATGGGGACGTAAGATTATCGAGTGGCAGCCCCGTACCGGTAATCGATGTATTAGGTGAGAGAAAAAGTTTCTTCGTATTTTATATACATATTCAAGAAATCTGTTGGAGCAAGGTCCGGGGGGTAGTTGTTTGTTGTGCAGTGTGTGGTCTTGCGTTGTCGTGAAGCAGCAGTGGCCTAGAACGATTGAGCAATCTCGGTTGTTTAGCAGCTAGTTCTTCCTTCATGGTTTGCAGTTGCTGACAATAGATATCTGCCGTAATCGTTTGGCCAGATTTTAGAAAGTTGTAGTGAACGACACCGGCGCTAGACCACCAAACACTCAGAAGTAACTTTTTCTGAGTCAATTTTCGTTTAGGGCAGATTTGGCTGCGTCAGGGTTCAGCCATTGCGACGAGCGCTTCCGATTATCATGCAGTATCCACTTTTCATCAGAAATGATTAGATTTAATCCCTTCATTATTGTGTCGGTTGAGCAATAACACAGCAGTCGACGCGTTTTGCAAGTTCGAATCACTCAATTCATGAGGTGACCATCATTCAAGTTTTTTTACTTTCTCGATTTGCATCAAGTGGATTAATATAGTTTGATTACTTACCCTGAAGCCAGCAGCTATATCTGAAGTGCTTTGTGATGGATCCGCTTACACAATAGCCTTTAATTCTTCATTTTCCACTTTGGTCTCTGGCCGTCCACGGGGTTGGTTCTGAAGGTCAAAATTTCCAGAACGAAAACGTTGAAACCAAAAACATACCGTGCTTTCTTTTGCAACATCAGCGCCGTACACATCATTAATCCTTCGAGCTGTTTCTGCAGCACTGGTGCCACGGTAGAACTCTTACTCGTAAATATACCGATATTTCATGTTTTCCATTGTGCGGTAATAAGACGCCAAAAAAATTATGAAAACTATATTAACCAAAGAGGAGATATTTCAGATCAAAGTGGTCAGTACGACAAAACAAATTTCATATGTAAGGACCTAATATATATGCTACTTTGTTCGATAACTTGTTGCCATCTTGGTAGTGACATAAACCCGTTGCTGTAGAAATCTTGGGATTTATGATCAAAAAATGCTACAAGTATTTTACCGTCCTCTCTTGATGTTAACCTAACACTACAAAGAATTCTGAAGAGATCAGAAACAGGTGAAAATCTAAAGTTACAAGGTCAGGACTATAATATGGTGATGCATTACTTCCCAAAGCTCTCTAATTTTTGTCAGCGGCCAAAGATGAGTGTGGTGGCATTATCATGATGAAAGACCACTCCTTTTCTGTTGTTCAATTCGGCCGTTTTCTCAATTTCTTGCTTGAGTCTCATTGGTTATTGGCAGTAGATCCGAATTGATGGTTTACCCGGCAGTAATAGTTCATAATAAACGATGCCTTCAATCACCATACACACAACATCACCTTATTGCGGGTTAATCCGGGTTCGCTAGAGTCTGTGGAGCTTGACTACCTTTGACCATGATCTTTTCGCATGTTCTTGTCATGGTGATCCACTTTTCAAAATGATTCGGTTTCATTACCCTTCAATAGAAATTGCAAATGAGTACATGATTCATTAGGTTTCTTTCAGTGAGCTCGTGTGGTACCCAAATATTCAGCTTTTGTATAGGCAGACTTTTTTGGGTCAAAACTGTTTGTTGTTAACCTCAATTCCTCGGCTATGTAGTGACCACTAATATTGATCTTATCACTCATAAATGGCATCGACTTTATCCGTATTAATAGAATAGATTCAGTGAATATCAGCGTTTAGTACAATGTATTGATCCATGTGCTAATTATTTAGATCATTGAAGCCATTATTTCAAAATTAAAGATACTTCCACTGTGTCTATATTTTTGAAATATGTTTTGTTCATTAAATATTCCTATCTATTTCCAATAAATGAACGTGTTTCCAAGAGGATCCAGACAGAAATTGGTGGCACCATCCCAGACTTTATTTGTATAGTCATGCCACTGCATGGCAATAACAATCTTTAATAGCCACCACAGATCAGACAGTTGCCTATAAATAAATTTAAAGCAATATTTTCTTGGCTTTTGGATATGTATTCTGATTTCATAGATTATATAAATTATACATAAATGATACTCAATATTGTATTAATAATAATAATAATATATATTTACAATTGATAATTCTATATAATGTATATCTTATAAATTTGTTTAAATAAGTACTATAAAGTGGTAAATATTATTCTAATTGTAATATTTCACAGAATACGGTAGTATATGAATCATTCTGCAACATCTGTAATTACCATATACTGAAATAAACGATATTCTATTCTATTCTATTCTATTCTATTCTAGAATAGAATAGAATGATTGCAATATTGATTATTACATAATACTTATTGAAGTCATTTTTATTACCACATTGGAAAATACCTCTGTCCTGGGAAGAATCAGCAAAAATCCAGCGGGTTTTTTTAAACATATTCACGTAACAATAATTTTGTTTGTACAATTTTTAAATGAATTTTCATATAACCAGCATGGTGGCCTTAAGTTCATAAATTTATCAATTTCGGTGCTGACGGCAAATTACTACTGCCACACGAACTACTGCTATCAACTCACAAATCACAAATCGAAAAGGTCACAAATACGTAGTCACTCTTGATGACTCTGATTAAATTCTACATCCCGCAGTTATACTGGCTTTCTATCATTAAAACTGGAATACAGATGTTTAACCAAGGACTAAGAAGAGAGATTTAAGAGATTGAAGGTGGCCATTAGTGTTCAAGAATAATGAGAATTTACAAGAGGATAACGCACTTAAGGAACCACGGGGTTATATTTATATGTTGTGTAAATAACAGCAGCTGTTGGCCGACCAGCAGACCCGGATTATTAATATTGCGATCCAAACTAAAGGTTTATGAAGTCTTGCTATTTTGATAGATTTTCCAGTCAGTATATTACCTAAATGGAGTTGATTTTTCTACTCTTAGTGTCCTCTGTATAAGCGACGTTATTGTCTAATTATTGTTGTCCAGAGTATTCTTATTTGAATAAATTCAATAGGGAATATATGCTAGAAACTAACACTACCATTATATTTTGTAAAGCAAACCAATTTAATAAAACATGAGTATGGGTAAAATTCTAACAAAAGCTAGACGGAGCACTGTGTACGTTTCAAGTGACTGAAACCATGCTCAACTTCTTGACACACTTATACACATCTCCTTCTTTATTTCTTTATCAGTTCGTAATTGTTCACTGCTGTATGCACACATATTATGTATCTAAAACCAAGTTGTTTGTTGCAAATAATTTAAGGTGCATATGTGTACGTGAGTACGTGTTCCTACAATAGGTGGTGCATAATTTTGGCTTGGTTTTTCCATCAATTGAAATGTACGCAGTGCTACTCCGTTTATTTTGTCTGATTCGGTCACACCTTACTGTCTACTTCCCAAATTGGCGACTAATACGAACCTTAAATTTTTTATTTCTAATAATCAACAAAAACGACTGAGTAATTTCGGTCTCTCAGTGTCGTCGTGGAACGTCGGAACTGGAACCAGAGGCGCATTAAATGTTGGCAGCAACCCTAGGCTAGCACCAGGCTGTTAAAAAAAAAGTTTTGAAGTGTTTTTTTTTTCGAATTTTATTTCCTTTTATGTAATTATTGCGTAATATTGCGTTCTTTCATACTGTGAAAATTTTGCCACCTTATTATTTTGAGTTTGTTTAGGTTTAATTTTTGTTTAAATTTTTGTCTTAAGCAATATCGTGTTAAGTGTAAAATGTTACTGCAAAAATAAACTGAGAATGCCAGATATAAACGCCACTCAAGTTGCTAGGGCTGTTCCTTTAATTGAAACTGGGCACACCTACAAACATGTGGCCCAAACATTACGAGTATCAAAATCTGTGATACACCGTTGTCAAGAGGTATGGCATTCGTTGGAGACTCGCAGGATAGGGATGTAAACGGAAAACTGTGGCTAGTAAAGACCGGTTCATAGTTACTAGCGTGCTTAGAAACGGGACCTTAACTTTTTCTGAGGTAAGAACGAAGCTCCAAGAAAGCAAAAGACTGTGAGAAAAAGACTGTAAGAAAAAGACTGAAATCGGCTGGGATAAATTCACACTAGCCTGCCAGAGGCCTGTTCTTGCGACAGCTTAGCTGAAGCTTGCTTGAGTTAATTTTGCCCGCATTCACAAAAATTGGAATTTGAATTCTATTCACTAAGTCTAGATTTTGCCTAACGTCCGATGATGGAAGCGTGGAGACGCCCGGGAGAGAGGTACGTACGAGTTCAACCAGCTCCCCCTTTCAAGACGCCAGAGCAGTGGATAACAGTTAAGTTTCAATTAAAGAATTTTCTAGATTTTCTACTAATAGCTTATACATAAATCAGCCAGCACATCGTGCAGCACTAGTGTAACTAGTATTTACTTGAATACATAATTATTTATTTTGTAGGTCTGTAGAGACTAAAAGCCGGGCCTCACTAAAGCAACAAAGTTAAGGAAAGAAAGGATAAAGACAGGCAACCGAAGCATTACCACTGAACAACAGATGCATGCAATAATAATGCAGTCACCAGCACCACAAATAAGTAAGTTTGAGCTTTGTTATTCATTTAATTCCTACTTACATTATATATTTCTGTGCTCTGCTGTTTTATCCACTATTTCCGAGATAGAAAGTATCCTGTGTTAATCCAGGATATGGTCTATCTATGTGCCAAAGGACAATGGCAAAAAAGGACCCACATATTTTAAAATTAACGAAGCATCGTACCTACGCAAGCTTATATTAATTATAAATATAAGTTTATGTAAATAATATTGGGGCTCTAGAATACGGGAGTCACAAAAATAAATTATTTAAATTATTAAAAATAGGTCATCTTGCATTAACAGAACATTATTTGCCAGTTAATGTAGTGATTATATATACTTTGTTCACCAGACATTTTTTTGACATGACAGCCCTAATCATTTTTTTATTTAATGATTTCTTATATTTACGCGAACACTACATATTTAAATAAAACTAGTTTTACGGATTTTATCGCGTATATTAACTTATTTTATATTCGTCTCAATGTCATAGTTAACCACGGTTACCTACAGATTAAAAATTATTAATTTTTGTTCCGATCTACGCAGTATGAACTTACAGTATCTTGAAGTCTTGCAGTTGTGCTTGGGTTGGGATTTAATTTTATTAATTATAGGATCCCAAGCAGTTGGTACACCAGCCATCTTCTCTATTGAAATTAGGATGTTTTTGATTTCAATAGCCTCGCAGAATTATCCTTGGAAGGAATCGGTGTTCTTTAGCGATTTGTGGTCTATCAAATCTAATGATAAAATCCGTAAAACTAGTTTTATTTAAACATTTTTTTATTGTTATTGCTTTCATCGTTGTAACTTGTTTGTATTCAAAGTAAAAGTAGGTACCTTTTTTCAATAATCGAAATTATCCACAGCTGGTCAACCTTTCACATCTCTCTTCTAGCAAGCACTAATTAAGTAAAGACAACATAAATAATTATGTGTAAGAGTTTGATTATTAACAAAATACCACTGACTATGGTATAAACCTTAGTACTTCCATGTCACCAATATATACAAAAGTACATATTATAGGTACTTATATGTACTTTTAATACAAATAATATTCATATACAATTGAGCAATAACATCTACCCATAATGGGTGTTTTTTGAATAATAATCTTAGGTTATTTTCTACTTTTAGGTTATTTGCTATTTTGAAGTATATCTTTTTTCCCACTTTTTTAGACTTACTTCCCATTTGCTTTTTTATTAGTTTTTTCATGATCTACAACTATTTATAAGTTTCCATGATGAACGCTACTCCTATTAGTGGGTCCCTAAATACATGTATTCTCGCCATTCTCCTTTCATATGAATCTGTTCTGCCGTTATAGCATGATTAAGTAAGAAAAAAAATCTGCAAAGCAGCATGCTAAAGAATTAGCAAGCATTTCTCAATCTATCTATATTTTTCATTACAGATGCTGGCAGCTATAACTCAACTGCAAACAGAGGCTGCCAAAATGCAGGCGGAGGCAGCCAAAGTGCAAGCTGAGGCGTCTGTCTGTTTTATTTGGGAAATAAAATAAGAGATGCATTAATTTTATTTTGAAATAAAAATAATAAATAAATTGAGATGTTTAATGTTTTGTTTCAATTCACACATTATTACTATAGATAATTAAGTAAAAGCAGTATTTATGAGTCATCTTTGTATGCACTCTGCAACAGCTCGCCCAGTACCAGTCATTTGTCCTGTGATAAAAACACAAAATTTTAAGATTATTCTAATATTATAAAGACAAAATAATCTAATCTAATATGTCCCAAACAACATTACTACCTGTATCTTCTAGGCCATCATCATTGAAGCTATAAACAATTATTTCTGTGGATGTGGTGAAATATTGTTCCATAAATCTGAATTTAATATGCATGTTATGTAGTACTGCACATGCATTGACTATTAGGACAGCAGTGTATGGCTCATACATTAACTAGCGTTGATGAGACAGACACCTATTAACAAACTAGTTTACCAAAGAATCTTTTTTTGTTTCTGACTCCCAAGGCATTGAGGTCATCAACTATGGCTCCAGAGGATATCATCATTTAAAAGATAAACATAGAAATTGCATTTGGCAGCCTTATAGACATTCTCTTCCAAATAACCTTTAACTCACCAAGTAAATGTACGGTGATCCCCATTGTCAAAATATCGCCTCATGGTTCAGCAAATAGGTGAATTTGCCCGTAGAGCGTTGTGTCTAGATCCAAGCCATTTAGTGTTGATATTTAAAAGTAATAAGTCAGTCTCACACACCTGAAATATACGAAATTAGGTGTACCTATTTGTGTTAAACAAGGAAATAAATTTATTAATAACTAATGATGTTCCAGAGTGGAACTAGGTACTTGCATTAAAATTATAATGTAAGCTCTTAAGACTAATAAGTATTATTTAAATTTGACCCAAACTGCTGAGTGAAATGTTTTCAATAACACTTTTCTATAATAGTCAATAATATGGGGAAGATACTTTGTTCATGTATTCAAGCAAGGAAATAGGTAAAAAATAGCTACTGAAGATAAACTTACAGCTTGTATATTTAATGAATGGCCCTCATGTTGAACACTCAACTTCGGAGGTATGTAGTCTGTGGCTCCGCAATTGGAGAATTGCTGTTGGGCATATTTAATTTTTTCTTTAGCTGCTCGCCACTCTTCATGGGTCATAGGGAATTTTATATGTTTTCTCAATAATTTTTGATTAAAAATTATTGAAAAAATCATTAGCAAATACATGCTATATTACTCTGCTAACCGATTTTAACTCATGCTGCAACCCCACAGTATGTCAACTGATAGTACCCACTACCATAAAATAGAAGTACCGTCAGTAGGTACCTATTTAGAAGGAAATGAAAGTAAAAGTTAATGCAAACGACAAATAGTTTTAGTTTTTAAAGGTATATAGCCAATTACATGATGACACTCACTTGGAATCCACAGAATGTCCGTACGGCTGTTGTTTTGAAGAGATGGTCCAAATTCACTTACAAGATCGGTAAACATATCTTTCGTAATTCTGCGAAGGTATGGAAATTGACTATCCTTTAAATCCAAGGGATTTTCACTTTCGCGCCGGTTTCGTGCGATTTGCCGTCGTATAACCATAACACGCCAATGTTCGAGCACTGAGAAATTCCATGCTAAATATAGATTTCAATAAATCTTAAAACATCAATTCAACAACTAGCGATCGTAACGAACACTTAGCGGGCTGTCGAAAATGGTTGTTAAGATATTTGCTAACATAATAAAAAATTGCAAAGTTTGCTATAATGTTCGTTACGGTACCAATATTAATTGATAGCTTTGACAGTAGAGACTACCAAATATCTTTATATTCGGATCGTTATGACTTAACAACCGATATTGGTTGTTAGGCTATTGATATCTATGTAGAGACTGCAGGCACAGATCGCAACGTGCCATGATGTAGCTCTGGCTCGCTCAGTACCTTCCATGTAAGCTCGTGCTGCAGGAAGCTTAAAACAAATGTAATACAGAAACAGATTGCGCGAATTTATATGTTTTAAATCTAGGCCTTGGACTAGCAGAAAAGTTTTGTTTGAAACTAAAACTCTTCCGGCGTATTTTAAAATTGGCATATTTACAATGTTTTCGTAATATATATTTTTTTTATTTCCAAAATCGGTACTTGTCTTTTGGGCCAAATAAATTTAAGCGTGAGATCGTTTTAAATGAGCTTCTAAATTACCCCTTGTAGATTTATATGATATATTTTGACTACAATATTTACACACTGCAACACCAGAAGCATTTTTTTTTTGTTAAAATGAGTCCATACTTCACTGGGTTTTCGCGGTATTTTGAAAATCAAAACAGTTCTCGTCTAATCAATTAAAAATCTAAAGAAAAAAACTTGATAGTCAAAATCAAAAATATTTAAATGTTATATTCATACACAATTCAGTTAGTTAACTTATTTTATTTCATACTCTAAACTCTTTTAAACAAACAGACAATAAACATCAGTAAATGTCCTGTAATTCATTGTTTATCATACTTGTCACCAAAGTCAAATTTGCATCTAAACGAAAACAACATGAAAACAAAAGATTATTTCTAGTAAACAAACACTAAACTAAAAACCAAAATAAATCATCACACAATCTCGCAAATATAGTCTTTAACAACTTAATCATAAGAACGAAATTGATCGCATATTTCAAAGGTTCTAGTAAGCAAACACCCAAACACGGAACCGAAAATTCATCAACGCATAATCTCGTAAAACAAATATAGACTTTAAGTATTTAGCAGTATGGATAATATTGATCGCATATTTCAATAGATTTCCATAGCCGACAAACTGAAATTCGAATCGCAAAATTCACGGCAATCTTTTCATTCCGCTATGTCGTGTTTGGTTAGAAAGAGAGAAACTGAGAAAACGGATTTCAGTTTCATCAGTTTGCGTTTGGATTTGGATATTGTCGATTTCGATTTTATTGTCTTGGATTGATTTGGATTCGTTTGTTGGTACAGATCGTAAGATCGTAGCTTAGTTAGGTCGATTTTTGAAATCGGATTTTCTAGTTTGAGAAATCGATACGATTCGATTTGTGTTTACAATCGGATTTTAGATTCGTTTTGATATATCTGACGCATGTTTAGTGCACATGTGTGGAGTTTCAAGCTGCCGGTATCCCACAGACGTAATTACAGCAATAAACGTTGATTCTGATAGACTTAACCTCACCAATATCTTTTTAGATCCATAGTGTCTGTTAGTCGTTTTATCAGTAAAATATTAATACTACCATAGTGTCTCTCAGACATAACCTCACATTTAATTTACTTAAGTTATTTTCTGAAATATTTTTTAGATAGAGACTTTTAGAAGTAAAGACGGTAGGCCACTAAAACGAAACAGCAGTGGAAGGTATACTAAAAATTAATGATGTGAAGATTGAGCAATGGATTGAAGAATAAGAAGAAGAAAACGAATTTAGCATTTGCTAGAAGATCCTAATTATGTGGAAGGTAATGTACAGCAAGAGGTAATCGGAGAACTTGAGGAAGAGAATGCCCAATTGAATGAAAGTGATTTTGACTGTAAAGGCGAAGAGAGTCGTAGCAGCTCAGGTGCTTAGCGCTCGCTGTAAATTTCACAGTACGCGAGCAAACCGGGTCGATCCCCGCCGGCACCAATGAAATTGTTAATTGCAATATTACGCGTGCTCGGCAGTGAAGTAAAACATCGTGATCCTGCATGTCAAAAAAAATTTTTTTTCGAAGACTGAGACTGAAGTTCGCCAACATGCATTGGGAATTTTGTTTTACTCTTCCTTTAAACCCTATCAGAAGTGAGAGGAGGCATGTGCCCAGCAGTGGGACCTATATTATAGACTGTAACTTTTCTAACTTTACTATTCCAGCAGTCGCAAAACAAGTCGATGGCATATAACAATATTTTAGAGAATTTTGAATTATATAACTTGTACTAAATAATAAACAGTACGAAGGTAACGCGTCTGCACTCACCAACCCACCTACCAGCCTGGTGAGTATGTTCAAATTTTCTAAGTAGTGCGTGTTAGTTTTACGTATTATTGAAATAGTGAGTGTTTTCAAGGCAAGAGTGAATAGGCTTCTGTTAAGCTAAGTCAGTGCGCTTTACATCTTGGGCTACATCAACACTTATCATCATAACATTATGAGGGATATTTGAAAGTTGCTACGATTGGCAAGTGGGTTGGCAACCGCAGTTTTTAATACGCTGCTCCCCTCTCCTGATTTGTTTTCCTCTGCCGCCTATTACGACACCCACGGGTGTTTTTTTTATTTATTATTTAGTACAAGTTATATAATTCAAAATTCTCTAAAATATTGTTATATGCCATCGACATTTTAGCTGCTGGAATAGTAAAGAAAAAAATTACATCTATAGTCCCTGCTCAGGCCTCTCTCACTGATAGGGTTAAAAGACACCTGTAATTAATGCATGTTAACGAACTGCGATGTATATAAGCTGCTGTTTTAATTATGATGAATGTAAAGAACCGGAGAACGATTCTTAATAGATCTATTAAGTGGACTATAAACTTGTGTCACTTTTACTCAAACAAAATTAACATCGACATGCTTCTGAATTCTTGCCAAAAACTGTTGCTTGATAGGCCAACTGAAACGAGACTGTAAGAGTGCTTGTCACGCACCTCATCAGATATCAACTTTTCTCGTGATCCGCTACCATAAACAGGGCTCAAAGCGGCTCCGATAAGGACGAAGTTTCAACGTGGTCTTAAAAAATTATAACATTGCGGGGGCTTAAAGATGTTTGGAAACACATCCAGGACGACCTGAAATAACAGGCTAGTGATGGAAAAGTCATGGTCGCGTCTGTAGATACCTAACCAAGAGGATTTACTCACGATAAAAAAGCTTCTTTTTCACTATTATAAGCCAGTGCTTGACTAATATCTCACCCGATGATAAGTGTTGAGGTAGCCCAAGATGTAAAGCGCACTGACTTGGCTTAACAGAAGCCTATTCACTCTTGCCTTGAAAACACTCACTATTTCAATAATACGCAAAACTAACACGCACTACTTAGCATATTTGAACATACTAACCAGGCTGGTAGGTGGGTTGGTGAGTGCAGACGCGTTACCTTCGTACTGGTAACGCTGCTCCCTATTGCCAGTTTGTGAGATTTGAGTTTGTTATTTTTGGATGGATTTCCATCATCAGTCTATCTCCAGAGCCTCGTCCGTGAGTCAGCAGGAGGCAATACGTGTAAGTGAGCTTGGAATTTTCAAAAATATCTTTATATTTTCCTTATCATGTTACAATCCAGACCAAAGAGTATATAATCACTACGATTTACGCCATACATTTTATTAAAAATATTTTTGTTTAATATTTTTATGGATTTTTTAAAATAATGAATGAATTTTCATAGAACCAGCATGGTGGCGATCACCCTATTCCCAGGGGTTATTTTCATGCATGTATTCCTTGATATTATAATAACCCTTTTTGTACAGTTTTTGTTTAATAAAACTTTTAAACTTGTTTACTGACAAACTTTGAACATGTTCTGGGATTTTGTTGTAAACGTATACATTGCCCATAATGAATTACTGATTCTGTGAGTCTAGTAACTGGCATTACAAGCTTATGTTTGTTCCTAGTGTTTATAGTATGAACATCCTTACTCTTATTTAAGCTATTTATGATTTTATGTACATAAATTACATTTTCATAAATATATTGCGATGCCAAAGTTAATATGTTTATTTCTTTAAATTTTCTCTAAGGGACTCTTTACAATTTAGGTTATAAATCGCTCGTACGGCTCTCTTTTGCAAATAAATATGGCTAATATCAGTCATTACCCCATAGTAAAATTCCATAAGACATTACGCTATAGTAACTAAAATACACTAATTTAGCTGTCTCAACATCTGTGAGACTTCTAATCTTTCTTACAGCATATGCTGCAGAACTAAGTCTACTTGCTAATTTAGATATATGGGGGCCCCATTGAAGTTTAGCGTCAATAGTAATATCAAGAAAAACAGTGGTATCCACAAGACTCAACTTCTCCCCATTTAAGAGCACATTGGTATTCGAATGTTTTACATTAGGTATTGTAAATTTAATACATTTTGTCTTATTGCCGTTTAAGAGCAAACTGTTGGCGTTAAACCAATGTACTAATTTCGATAGAGCATTATTTACATTGTCATAATTAATTGACTGCCGTTTGAGTTTGAAAATTAAAAAAGTATCATCAGCAAATAATACTATATCGTGATTGTCCCCTACAAGATAAGGTAAGTCATTAATATAGATTAAGAACAGGAATGGGCCAAGAATCGAGCCCTGAGGAACGCCCATTTGATACTACCGATCCGAGGAACCTTTACCATTGATCACGACTTTTTGAGTTCTTTTACTTAAATATGAAGTAATAAGTCTAAGCGCCAAATTTTTTACACCGTAATGTTGTAGTTTCCTGATTAATGTCTCATGATGTACACAATCGAAAGCCTTGGAAAGATCACAAAAAATACCTAAGGCATCCTGTGAATTCTCCCAGGCATTAAAATATATTTCATAAGCTCAACACCGGCGTCAGACGTCGAGCGACCCCTTGTAAAACCAAATTGGTTTTTATGAAGTAATTTATTTGTATTAAAAAAATTTAACAATTGATCCAAAATTATTTTTTCAAAAATTTTACTGAGAGTTGGTAGTACAGAAATAGGTCTAAAATTAGCAGGGTCCAATGTACTACCAGATTTAAATAAAGGTATTACTTTACTATATTTCATTAAATCAGGAAACACACCAGAATCGATACAAGTATTAAAAATAATAGCAAGATAAGGTGCAATTAAATCTATTATGGACGCAATAACTGTAATGGAAATCCCCCACAAATCTGCGGTTTTCTTTACATCAATGGTTTTGAAGTATTTTACAATATCTTGCGGTAATACTTTTTCAAATCTAAATTCTTTTAAACAGGTATTAACATTCTGTTTGAGTAATGACTCAGCGACAGTAGGAGAAGTATTCAATGACTCTGTTGTCAAGATAGGAATTTCAGTGAAATATTTCTCAAACACCGCTGCGACTTCTTGATTTGATTTAGTCAATTCATTGTTAATTTTTAATTGATAGTTTGAGTTAGGAGGTTTGTCTTTACCGGTTTTGCAGTTAATTATACTCCACGTCATTTTAATTTTATTCTTAGCAGTCTTAATTTTAATGCTAATATGTAAAGATTTGGCTGTGGAGCAAACTCCTTTAAACATTTTAGAATAATTTTTGACATATTCTTTAAAAGCATCGGAAAGATTATATGATCTTTCGTGGTAAAGGTCATATAACCTTCGTCTGCTTTTATGAATTCCTACTGTCGTCCACTCATTAAATGCCTTGCGACTGTTTCTGGAGAATGTTTTAGAAGTAAATGTTTTATTAAATTCATTGCTTATAAGGGTAAATAATTCTTCATATAAATAGTCTGCATTGTTCTTATAAGAAAGTGATGGGAGGTTTTTTACCATATTACTTCTAAATATCTCCAGGCGTTTTGCATTAATAGGAACAAACACAATTTTCTCAATTACCTGTTTTTTGTACATATAAGGTAATGAAAGCAGTTGTCCACAGTGATCTGAACTAAGTTTTTGAATTATTGATTTGTTGATTGGTACAACATCTGTAAAATATTATCAATACAGTTGCTACACCATGCAATAGTGTAGCTTCAAAGAATAAATTATCAAGATTATAGGATTTGAACAAGAGCAAAATTTAATACTGATGGAAGAAGTTCCAGGAGATTGATATTAAAGTCTCCACATACTACAAGACATTTATTCTGTTTATTAAAGCTTAACAAACTTCTTCCATAATTTTTCAAGGCATCATAACTTGAACATGGGGGTCTGTAAACACTGACAACAATAAGGTGCTCAAGCTCAACACATGCCATTTCTACAGTACGCTCAACAGAGGCTCACAATGTCTTTACGTTCTTTACATGATAAGTTATTAGCTAATATTGAGGAGCCACCGTAATTTAGTATCTCTATTGAACGAACTGACCATGGTGATTACTGAAATTAAATATGGAATTGTAATCTTTCAACCAATGTTCAGTAATACAAAAATATGTATATTGTGACTATTTAAAAATAATTCAATTTCTAATTCTTTTGCTTAACATACCTTGTATATTTTGATGCACCAGAGTTGATACAGTTTTATTATTGCTATTTTTGAAATTACACAATTATGTATTGGTAAGTTGTATTCTAAGCTATTTAAATTATCTTTGCTAGAGATTACCTCTATTGTCTTATTACCTAATTTAAATTACTTGGAACTGGTTCCAAATCAAATGTAATATTATTTTGTTGCTCAATAAAAGCAGGTGTCAAGGTAGCCAAATCATTGGCTGAGTTAAAATATAAATAATAAGATAGCGCATTTGCTACCAGTCTTAAACTATACTTTAATAGGTAATACCTATCTCTTGTCAAAAACTTCTTAATTAAATTATTTAAGTCAATTAAATGAAATTTATAATTATTACAATTATATGTCAGTTTTACATTATTGTTGAATATATTAATGGTTACATAATATGAACTGGTTTTTTTTAACTATTCTTTACCAGTGCTTGACTACTATCCCACATGCTGGTTAGTGATGATAGATCACCACCATAGCCGAAGATATAAAGCGCATTTGACTCAGCTTAACAAAAACCTATATTTAATCTTACTTTGAAATATACCAATTTAAAAAAGAAATACATTGCATCAGTTAGTGAATTTCACTTAAATTAGAAATATTGTATATCTCAGATAAACAGGTTTCCTCGCGTTGTTTTCCTTTACCGCAGAGCACGTCGTAAATTATTACTTAACATTGCAATTAACAATTTCATTGGTGCCGGAGAGGTTCGAACTAATATTATTCATGTCGCAAATTTGTCGCAAGCGTTTAGTCTGTAAGATACCACGGCTAATAGTTAATTATTATAGTTGGTTATATTAAATATTACGGATCAGTAAGCTGAAGTGGCAATGGGCCGCGATACAGCTCGGAGAACCAAAGGAAGAAATATTCAGTGGAAGAAGTGTCATCCTCGTACCGTAATGCGACGAGGACATTTACGTGGTAGAGCCACACTGCAGCTATTTTAAATCAAATCAAAATCAAATCAAAATCAAATCGAACAATTTATTCAGTATCAGAATTTTTAGTGTTGCAACATGAGTTTGCTTCTATAACAGCAGATTACTGCTACTGCTTTCTATGGTGAATGTAGAGAGCTCGAGATCCTTTTTACAGGTAACTAGGTATTCTATTTTAGTCCTTAGGTTTGACAACGCATCTGCATTTCTTAATCGAGAATAGATGTAGGTATGAAGCTACAACATCCACTTTCCATCAGGTGGATTGTGTGTTCGCTTGTCTAGATGAAGTGACGAAATGGTAAGACATGCAAAAAGTTAATGGATGTAGGTGGCTCAAGGCTGTGTTTTGTGGCGTTCCTTAAGGGAGGCAGTTCAGCAGTGGACTTGTGATGAACTGCAATGATAGTGATGATGAAGTTTTGCTTGATAGTGATAGAGTTTATTATAATATTTATTATATTTTAAACATAAATTTGTGACGGTGAATATGTTTTATTTTATTTGTTGCATTGGTGTTGGCTGTTGGAAAAGAGGAGAAAACAGAGCAAATAAACATATGTTAGTGCTGTCTCATTAGATTGCGATCTAATGAGAATTGCGAATAGGGAGGAAAACAGATTTTAGAAACAATGAAGTTAATTGAAAAGGTTTTGTTTTATTCTGCAGATATTTCTATAAGCTTCCAACTAAAGGGGAAAAAATTAAAACAGAAACCCGAAGCTTGCTTACAAAAGTTACAAGTCCTTGGTTTAAATCTCAGATAGCGCTCCGTACATAACTTGTAACACTAAATTAGCGCAGTGGATGCGAAGCAGCAGCCGGGAGTTTTGCGCACAGTGTTAGCTTTTATAGGTCATAAATATCTATTATATTACGGAGTCGAATATTTGTCCATGTTTAGTTTCTACATATGTAAAACGCATGTAAAATTCGGAGAAAAAAATTCCACCTCTAAGGGAAAGATTGTGATATTCGCAATATTTATATCCTACATAAAAAGGTAAAAAAATAACTTTTAACTGACTTCAACCTACTTTTTATTAAGTAAATTGTTCCCAGGCTGATTATGACTATGGCGACAACTTTTTTACGTGATTGAGCCACTCTGCCAGCTCTATTACAGCTGCAACACGAATTATAATAGCTTATTCAAAACATTGAGATAATATATAGTTGAGACCATGCAAATGTCGAAACAGTTTAATTAGCGTTGATAAAAAGGTATTTTTTGCATGTATACGTAGCATTATTCGTCTCTTTTTTCTGGGTTGGTAAATTCCTTTCTATACAGATTATATTCCCCCTATTGCAGAATGGTGTCGGTTACTCAATTAGCTATTTACAGCATATAAGCAGCCTCTTCTAATTATTAAGAAATCTTTTACGGACAAGATGCATCCGCCGCGCTGCCGTAATGCGTGTTAGCGGACTTCACGTCTACAATATTTTTGGAACGATGTTCTTCATCGGACGGTACGGATTTGGCGGATGGGGGCTAGGCGACAAAAAGTGTAAGATTTTTCCGTCACGACCCCTTCTGATGTAGTGTAGACGGCCTTGACGGCTTTAAGGAAGCGAAAATAATATCCATCTCCCTCGCACTTTTTCTTATCTTGCCATGAAAGAAATATTATTTTAAATGCCGCTTCATTTTAATAGACGCTAGTAATTCATTTATTAGTATTTGTTAATCAATAACATAATACGTTTATCAATAATAATATACTACAAAAGGAACTTGGTTCCAACCGAGTGTTCCACGACACTCGCGCATGTTTTTTTATTGCTCAGACATTCAGGTATCATCACGACGATATCTATTACCGCGAGCATGTGGTAAATCAACACTTAAAATTGCAATTAACAATTTTATTATTGCCGGCGGGGATGGAAAACAACCCGTGTTCGCGTACTGTGAAATTTACAGCGAGTGCTTAGTCCTTAAGCTACCATGGCACAAAAGTACCTGAGCAGTACCAATACACATTGCGTAAGAATTGCCTCAATAAAAAATTATAAGCTATGAAGTCCCATTATTTTATTCATAAATAAGAGAAGAGCAATATTTTGTAAAAAGGAATATTACAAAAAGAAAGCCCTTTTGTTTTGCCAACAATGATACAGTTGTAATATTCTTGTCAGCCGCACTTAGCAGTATTAGGTTGTAAACCATTACTCAAAATGAAGATTTTAATTAATGTTCAAGATGTGTATTTAATATCCAGTCTATTATTTCACTTTATGTTTATATAAAGGTCCTAAGGATGTCAAAGTTTACCACAGACACAAACCTCTGCAGAGAAGACATCTGAACTCTGGAATTGTTGTTTTTTACCTGATTGCTCTAGAAGGTGGGTAATGTTTTTCGAGTGTGTGTATGTGCGTATGTTTGTCTATTTCTTTTACACGCTTTGTAGCTTAAGAGGCTGGATAAATTTTAACTCAAAGCTTGTCAATAGATTCGTATTAGTTGTGGAAGTGATAAAGGGTATACAATTTTTCTCATTTCACTTTTTTTTTTACACAGTTGGGTTTTTTTCTTAATTTCTGCCTTCTTGCCCTTAACAAATCAAACGGTTGTTTGATTTGTCAAGGGTAATAATTGACAGTTCTATTTTAAATTAATTTATCCGCAATTAAGAAAATTAGGAAAATGAAATTAAGGTATTTCTCCTCGTCATCCGATCACTACTGCAGTAAGGTAAAGTAAAGATACAGTCTATATACGTCTCAATGGTAGGCACTGACTTCTAAAAAAATCAATTCACAATTTCATTGGTACCGATGGGGATTGGACCCGGTTTGCTCGCATTCTGTGAATTGTAAGGCGTACATTTGGCCCCTGAGATACCACGGCTCACTACTGCAAAACGGATTGTATTTCATATATGTATTAGTAACCCAATTTATCTTAAAAAAAATGATTAAAGGCCGTATGAATGGTTTAGCTAGGGTTTCCAGCCTATATAAAGGGACCAAACACTATATATCTAAATAAATATATAGTGGGCGAAACAGCTGTCATCTATTATCAGAATTATGGTTACGTGACTATTATTAAGTCTTCGGTCCAAGGTTCTAATCTTATCTATCCTTAATAGATAGCAACTTCAAACTCAATGGAAAGGCGTGCTAAGTCGCTTGTTATAAGCATCCCTTTGTTTTCGACAAACCACGCAGTAGATCGAAACGGTTTGCTTCGTCGTTCGTAATGTGTACAGCATAGGTGTGGAATAATTTACCAGCATCTATCTTTCCATCAAAGTACAATGTGTCAAGTCAAGGCAAGAGCAAATAGGCTCTTGTTAAGTTCAGCCAGTGGACTTTATACTTTGGCTACATCACGACTACCACAGGTGTGATAGTAACCAAGCACTGGATTTAAAAAATAGAACGGAATATAAAAGTTGTTATAAATTTTCCATTCCAACAAAATTACCTATTAACTTTGTCGTATCAAATAACTTATAATAAACAACGATCCTCACAAATTTGAGTAAATGGTCGCGAATGTTTTCAACATTTCACAAAGTAAAATTTGAGCTTTTACTTTTAAACAAAAGTAAAGCCGACTTCAAGAACTAAAATAACCAAATAATTTCCATAATAACTTCTGAGTTGATGCTGAGAATGAAGTGAAAAAATCTTGAGGGTAATGAGGAATTAAATATCCTGTATTCAGAAGTTTATATGTGAAAATGGTTATATTTTTATTTCGTTGGAGTCGGCTTTTAATTTTTATTAAAAGTGTGTGAACTAAGAAATATCAACATAAGATCTAGAAATGAATAGTCAAAATAGTAACAATAAAAACTCGATCCCCTATTTTGCCACCTTGGATTTTTTTTCTATAAGTTTATATGAAGCCACCTTGCCCACTTAAAAAAAAGAATTATTAAAATCAGTTCAAAATTGACGATGATATCGCATAAATTAAACACAAAAAAAGAAAAACAATCATACACACAGAATGCCCAGACTGGTGACGGGAATCAGCGTCCCTTATGTGCGAAACTTCTGGAACTGCGATTGTCAACCCGCCTGCCATGCGTTACGATTTAGGTTAATTTCAGCCTACAGCGGGATATACCTATTTCTACGGTGGAAAGAAGAAGAATGACCAAAATTAATAGATAGCCCCTCATAATAAGTGTTCCCGATCATAGGACCTCTAGATACAAAGATAGGAATCTCTTTCTGCTCCAGCACAGGTGTATGGTTAATTTTCCTCTGATTACAAATATGTTGCCTTTTGTGGGTTTACCACATTGACCTTTTATTGTACTTAAACATTTCTCGAGTGAAGAGATATATCATGAGGAAACCTACATGTCTAAAAAATTAAATATTTTGCATTTCATTGCTGTGGCCGTTGTTCTGTTTATCTTTGATAATGTAATCCTCCCCCTATCTATATAGAAAAAGAAGCTATCTATAAAAAATATATAAAATTTACGTAACCAGGATAATAAACATATAATGATCTTTTTCAAGGATCATTCTAAAGGTTTAGTTCTAGTATTTATAGGCCGTTTAATAAATTTATAGCGCGATCGTCTTAGTTAGGACCTTTATTTACGTTGTGTTTGTTTAGTAACGAAGTTCTTTTAGGTATCTCTTGGAAGAATAAATATTCACTAGAGTAATCGAAAGCCTTATAAGTATTTTAAGCTAAAGAATCCCGTTCACGAAGACAGGGCTCAAAAAGTTAAAGAACATAAAATCGTCACTATTCTACTTGTATCAGGTTCACATCAGTCAATTCGTTATTGATTAATCCCATCCCGCTTGGAAAAGGCTCACAATATTTATATAAAAACACCAGATACAAGGACTTCGCTCTCTTCGTTCTCATTTTTTAAAAATGTGGGGGAGGCACACCAACCAACGTGCTTCCCCCTGAAGAGGGACGCTAAGTTGGGAACTGGACCGTAATCCACAGCAAAATAACTGGCGAACCAGTAAAAGTGGGCTTGGCCCCTTGGTAGTTTGAAAGCACAAATATAGACTGAAGTCGCGCATGTCAATGCGTGTAAACACTCGCCATACAGAATACGATCAAATCTAGACAGTGCATGTACGTCACACGGTTTAGACAACACGTCGAATAATAGGCACACTAGCCATAAAAAGCCCTCCGTGAGCTCCACCACCTGCCAGACCGCCATTCCTGCAGACGTGATGTAAGTGTAAGGCATCACAACCAATTACGTGATCAGCACAGCTACTAGCCGCAGAGCGTGTCATGAGCCTACTGCTCACCTCAAGGGAATGGGGTCATAGTCAAGGGGTTGCGTGGCTTTCGGCCGCAGTATTGAGAGCCTCCTCAGATTTTCCATCCAGCTACTACCCGCATGAGGTCGACACATATGCTCCACCAACCAATACAACAGCAGATATAGCCAAAAGGCAGTTATAAGATAATAGTAATTTGCCATGAGAAAGGGTTTGTGTCGCTGACGTTGAGTATATGCATTTTTCGATCATGTTTGCCTCACCCACCAACAAGTTGCCAAAAAATCCACGTATCATAGCGCATTTGCACTAAGACATTGAGTATGCTTGCTGCACTTATAAGTATTACCAAACACACTCACCCTAATCCGAAAGATAGCCAACGTATCATAACGCTATGCGCTAAGAGGCCGCCCACAATCGTTAGGGGTGTGGGATGTCCACGGGCAAGTCGTATTGCTACAATAAACCCGCTTACCACCGGCATTAAGATGATATGCGTAAGACATATCGGTGAGCGACTCCAAGTTTACCTTGGTCTCGGACGCTGTGAAGCAGTCTACACGCCACTATAGTATGCAAATAAATAATTATGAATTTGAATTATAATAATCATTTTCAAGTCCCATTTCTATCAATATAATGCTTTTACATATTTGAGACCTTCCACATATTTGCTTTATTTCATGGAGCTTACTATTATATGTCTTTTATATATGGGACTTCAAGTCATAACTCTTTTATCATAATACTTATGCAACATACAGACCTTCTATATTGATGATTTTGTATCATAGACCTTACTATCATAAGTCCCTAATATAGGACTATACATTGTGTAACAGTACTATAGTAGTCAGGCACCCGACCACGACCTTGGGAATGCGTCTCCGGCAACTCCCTCATATAAGAAATTATTACACGAAGACTATCCAGTAATATAAGAACACGCAGCATTATTACAAGAACACTCTCTATAACTTTTTTGAATGAATGAATTTTTTACCCATTTTTGAATTATATTACAAATGTTATTTATCTTTATTATAATTATATGATCGACTTATATTTTTATTAGTTAATACATTTTGAATATTTTAAGCAGAGTTTTAATATATAATAAATAAATAAATTTAAAAGTTTTTAAAGACAATATCATGCCTTTACTACTATAATACTTAATATTCGAAATTAATGTATTTTAACTTAATGCTTATTAATGCATTTTAATTGTTCAAAATATTACATATTGAATTTATTTATTATTTATTAATAATAATAATGCACTGTCACAATATCAATTAATATACCATTTTTTTCTTAATTTGGTTTATTGTCGATAAAGTATATTAATTCCATTAAAATTTTAATGTGCTTTATTTTCTCCACAACTATTTTATGGATATATTTTACATTTGGCTAGCATATCACAACCGTTACTGGCTCGATGTTTAATTGTCCAAATTCAATTTGCATTCTCGATGCATTCATTCCCCGTCCAGTCAAAGCCATTCATTATTTAAAACGATTTTTTAACCTTATTAATGAGCGATGAGGGGTTCAATTACAATCTTTCATAAGTAATAATATTTTCTCATGGTAAATTGTTTTGAGAATAATGTTTAAAATTGTATCATTATTTAGATATTATAAAGTGTTGAAATCTCTTTTTATATCATCATCATTTCAGCTCAAAAGTAAACTGCTGAACATAGACCTCCCATTTTATTATTATTAATTTGTTATCAGTAAGATGCTGCTGCCTTTCTCCTGTTTCAGTATTCCTCTGTAGCCTGTAATGACACTCACGGGATGACTTGGTGTAGTAAATATACTAACGCCGTCACTACAAGGTATTTCACTGTATTTAGATCATTTTTTTTTCTATTAAACGGTCACCAGAGCCTCCTTCGTCTTAAAAAAAAGGAAATAAAGGATCTCCAAATAATTGATCCGGATCTGGATGTTTCTCTTTTTCATCATGTCATAAAGTCAATTAATATATGGAAAAGACCCCCACAAACACAATACAGGAGATTGTGCTACTGTATCATGGTCATTGTAATTTTTTTTTGGTGTATAGTGGTTCTCATTGGTGAAATTCCTAAGCATGACTTGGCTTATGTCAGACTCCTACCTAGTAAAACTCCATGGTGTTCCCTCATCGCCACATATAGGCATGGTCGCAGACACGTTTTTGCACATATCTGCTACCCTTTTGTTAGTGTAAAAGAGCAATAATAATATTTGCTATTAAAAAGTCCACATTAGAAGAGCCATTTACAAATCTTTACAATACATAATACATTGATAGCCTGACTGCTTTATGAATACATCATTAATCAAAAATCATCCTTAATGATGTGTTAAAATGGATTGCTTATAAATATTTATTACTGCTTGTGATGAGCACGTAATGATGGGGGATGTAACGACGCCCACAATTTGTGCTCATTAATTATGAAGGGTTACTATATTCGAAGCCTCTACCATATTACGTGGTGAGCCACGCTGCAGTATGGTTGAAGCACGAATGGCTCGGCTGTACTGGCGATTCACCTCGCTGGCACAGAATACCAGCATGAAATAGCAACATAACGCTGCTGTGTTTCGTATGGTGAGTGTTTGTTTTAACTCCCAACGTTTTATGTGCTTACAACACCTATAGTCACGAGAGGATTGACATGTTTAATAATCTAAAGTCATGGTTAGCCCAGGTTTTGGCCCAATCTAAGCAGAACGAGTTTACAGTAATTTGAAGCATTTCCTTCCAAGGTGTATCGTTAGGCAATAGACTGAAAAACATTTTAATTACAATAGAGAATAATGGATGGGAGTTGACATCTGTACACAGTTGACACCATAAATAAATAAAAATAGTTTATATTATCTTATAACTGTTTCTATAATAGTGTTCTTTAAACAAAAATATCTTGAATATTTTTTTTATAAAACTGAAGTACAAACAAACTTACAGTCCACCTGATGGTAATTAGCTACTGCAGTCTATGGAGACCTGAAGCCAACTTCAAACAAAGAAGGCTGCAGATGCGTTGTCACCTCTGAGAACTGAATATGATGAAAACAAAATCTTTTACTTAAAATACCTCTCAAACTTGTTTTTATTCGTTCTTATTCGTCAGTTAAAATTTTCAGTGCGAACAGTTTCATTGGTACTGTTGACAATATAGCTTGTACTTTCATTTTGCTATCTTACTTTGAAATTTTATGTGATCATTTAACCTCCCAGCTACCATGAATGTGGTTTGCTGTACACTTTAAATTATTAAGTCCCATGTTGTTTATGGATCGCCATCTATATAAAGTAGAAAGTGGAATAACAGCCTTTATACGTCGAACTGGACACAGGCCTTCTCTCATTTCAGAGACGAATTTAGAGTAAAGAAGCATCTATCTATAAATATGTGATAGGAGCCATGTTGCATATCTGAGGTAAAGCTATGCTGTAGCCATGTTGCAGCTATATTATGGTTGTAGCACAATTGGGTCGGTTCAACCAGGGAAAGACCCCGCTGTCACATAAAACCAGCGTAAAATACCAGCGCAATGCTGCTGTGTTTCGTATGGTGAGTGTAGAGAACCAGAGACTCTTTTTACTGGTAAAGAGAGATGCCATCTTAGTCGTTAGGGGTGACAACGTATCTGCATTGTGCATTGTGATTCTTAATTGAGGATAGATGTAGATGTCTATATAGGCGAAATAGTAGTGCTTGCACTTCTGTGTTCCGGTTTAAAGAGATAAGAAAAACCAGTGTAATTACAGGCAGTGAGCCAATCCATTTAAGTAGTCAGTGGTGACAACATATCTGTAGGGTTCTTGGCTTGAAGGTGACTGCAGGTGTCCATGGACTGCAGTAGCCAATTATCATCAGTCTGACTATAAGTCAGTTCGTCAATTCAGCTTCACAACAAAAAAATATACCATAAACTATCAGCATAAATAAATCAACTAGATAAGCGACTGTAGAAGTTAGGCAAATCACTTTGTGCGGATAGCATTACCGAGTGACTGTGTTTAATCTGGTTATTGCGTTATAACCACGACTACAGAACCTAAATTGAAGAACATAGTTTGCTTCTAACATGGGAAATTTCGTCGTCAGGACTGTGTTTTCAGTCCACCAAACTAGTGGTTGGCTTGTTATTATTTATTTTTAAAACAAAAAAGGCGGCTTCATATGTATTGTCAACTCTTGGGACCGATATAGGACTCTTTTTACTGATAAAGAATAGCCCGTGAAAGTCCACTGCTGGACAAGGACCTCTCCCCTTGTAGGGACGATTTACCTCAATAGTCTCGATTCGCTGACGATCGCAATACCAGACGTTGTGAAATCAATGAGCTCATAGAATGCGAATCTTCTAAAGCATTGCAACCTTCCACAACAATCGGTTTGACTGGTGATGATTATGTCACATCAAAAACAGCAGCAAGGATTACCTGCAGTAGAATAAAATTAAAGAAATACATAAAAATTTATAAATATATTAGGAAAGTACAAAAGTTAATTAAAACTAAAATTAATGTCAAAAATTATATAAATGTATGTAAAGAAAAGCAAGACTTAATTAATAAACTTAAATTATACTCAATTGAGGTGGAAAACATGAATAACTGTTATGAGACTGATATAGAGTATCTAAATTCAACCATTTTATCACTTAAAAACTCCCTACAAATTACATCAAATAAATATGCATCGGCTCAGGATGAGATAAAAGAACACATATTGGCCATGAATGATCTGGTAAAGTCATGTAAGTATGAGGCGCTTTGACTCCTTAATTAAACATCAGAGTGAGTATCAGTGTTCCATACCAGGTTCATCGGGGACAATGTGTGTAAATAATAATGATAACAGTAAGGACTCATTATTTTCCCCAACACTCTATGACAGTGCCATAACAAAGAATATTAACTTAAAAATTAATTTAAATATTAATAAAAATAAATTTATTATGTATTGTGATGACATAGGCAAAAATTTGGGCACAATGTTAAATAATTGTTAAAAAAGACATCAGGTTAGTAATTGTTGTATGCCTGGAGCATCCTTTAGTCATATAATGAATAAAGTTAACTAAAAGTTTTGCCCTAATGTACATTAATAATTCTTGTTGGGAGAAGAAAATGTAAACAAAACTCAATTATTAAAATATATTGATCATCTAAATACTTTAAAAGTACATAAAATTATCTTGTTTTATTGCCTTTTGTAAGTTTGTACAGGAAAATAAAATAAGATACAATTTAAATTTATTAATTAATAACTTTTCATTTAATAACAATTTAAACATCACATCTAATTGTTATAATTATAATAATAAATTAATTTACTAGACATAAATAATTTCATTAAGAAATTTTGAATAGAGATAGGTATTCCTATCCAAATATAATTTAAGACAGATATGCTAATGGCTATCTTATTGTTTATTAACTCAATAAGGACTTTACACCGACATCTGCTTCTTTTGAGCAGTGTAATGACTTAATATGTAATGTGGAATCAGTTCCAAGTGATTTAAATTAGAAAATGAGACTACTGACTACTGAAGACTACTGAATGAGACTAATCTCTAGCAGTTATAATAATTTAAATAATTTAGAATGTACTTACAAAACCTTCATTGTCACTCACAGGTGATAATAAAATTATTTACACCTGGTGCATCAGAATATACAAGGCATGATAGGCAAAGAGCTAGAAATTGAATTGTTCTTAAATAGCAACAATATTCATATTTTATGTATTACTGAATATTGGTTAAGCTTATAACATAATGTTTAATTTTAGTAATCACCAGGTGGTCAGTTCATTCAATAGAAACGGTTTTAAGGTGGCTCGTTAATATTAGCTAGTAAATTATTATCATGTAAAAGAATGTGAGCCTCTCTGTTGAGCAAACTGTAGAAATGGCATGTGAGTTTGAGCACCTCATTGTTGTGAGCGTCTACAGACCCCATGTTCTATATACAATACTTTTGAAAAATTATGGAGGAAGTTTTGTTAAACAATAAACAGAATAAATCTGTTGTAATATGTGGAACTTTAATATCAATCTCCTGAAGCTTCCTCCACAATATTAAATTTAGATCATTGATTAAATCATATGGTCTTTTTAATTTATTTTAGAGCCAACACGTATTACTGAATGTAGTGCAACATGTATAGATAACATTTTTACAAATTTTAAGCCTTTGCATAAATGTATAATTCAAAAATTGAGTTCTGATCATTGTGGACAGTTAGTTTCGTTACCTTATGTTCACAAAAAGCAAGTAGATGAGAAAATTGTGTTTGTTCCTGTAAATACGTCGCTTGGAGAGTTTAAAGTAACATTGTGAAGAAACTTCCATCACCTTACCAAATGATCCTAATTTTTTGTATGGAACAGTGTTTAAACTTATTTGTAATGAATTTGATAATATTTTTACTTCTAAAACGTTCTCCTTAAACAGTCGGAAGGCTTTCAATGAATGGGCGACAGTAGGGTCCATAAAGAACAAAGGTTATATGAACACCATAAAAAGTTCATATAACCTAACGTCAATTTAGGAATATGTTAAAAATATTAAAAATATTTAAAGAGTGTACTCCAGGCCAAGTCATTGCATTTGAGCAACAAAATTAAGACGGTTTCTAATAAAATTAAAATGACGTGGTATAATTAATAGTGAAACTGGTAGGTCAACTCTCACAATTCAAACTACCGGTTAAGTTTTAACAACGAATTAACGGAATCAAGTCAGGATGTTGCAATGGTTTTGAGAAATATTTTACGGATATTCGATCTTAACCACTATGTCACTGAATTCTTCTCCTGCCGTCCCGAATCATTACTTAATCAAAATGTAAATGCGTGTACAAAATTTTTACATTTCATAAAATATCATCAAAAGATATTGTAAAATATTTTAAAACTATTGATATTAAAAAAAACTGCGGATCTGTAGGGCATTTCCGTTAAAGTTATTGCGTCTATAATTGATATAATCGCGCCTCAACTATCTATTATAATACTAGTATCGAAATATGGTGTGTTTCCTGATTTGATGAAGCATAGTAAAGTAATACCTTATTTAAATCTGGTAGTATTAGACGCCAAGTTTGGACCCATTTCTGTACTGCCAACACTAAGTAAAAATTTTTGAAAAAATTATTCTTGATCAAATGTTAATTTTTTTAATGTTAATAATTAACTTCATAAAAATCAATTCGGTTTCACAAGGGGTCGCTCGACAACTGATGCTGGTGTTGAGCTGATTAAATATATTTTCAATGCATGGAAGAATTCACATGATGCTTTCGGTATATTCTGTGACCTATCCAAAGCCTTCGATTGTGTCACCATGAAACATTAATCAGGAAACTACAACACTACGGTGTAAGAAGTAATGCTCTTAAATTAATTATTTCATATTTAAGTAACAGAACGCAAAAAGTTGTCATTAATAGCATGAGCTCTTCCGGGTCGATAGTACAAATGGGCGTGCCTCAAGGCTCAATTCTTGGCCCCTTTCTGTTTCTTGTATATATTAATGACTTACCTTACATAGTAGGGGATGACCATAATATAGTATTATTTGTTGATGACACTTCATTAATTTTCAAATTAAAACGACAATTATTGAAATATGACGAAGAAAATATTGCTTTATCTAAATTAGTAAATTGGTTTAATGTTAATAACTTGCATTTAAATAGCACTAAAACGAAATGAATGAAGTCCATGGCTCCAAATGTCAGTCGATTAAATACTGATGTAATTTTAAATGGGGAGGAACTGAGTCTTGTCGATACCACCACTTTTCTTGGAATAACACAAGACGCGAAGCTTCAATGGAGCCCCCATATATCAAAGTTAGCAAGCAGACTTAGTTCTGCAGCATATGCTGAAAAAAGATTAGAAATCTTACCAGTGTGGAAACAGCTAGACTTGTTTACTTTAGCTATTTCCATAGCATAATGTCGTATGGTATTTTGCTATGGGGACACGCGACTGACACTGAAACTATATTTGTTTTACAGAAGAGGGCCATAAGAGCAATCTATGATTTAAAACCTAAAGAGTCGCTTCGACAAAAATTTAAGGAAATTAATATATTAACTTTGGCCTCTCAATACATTTATGAAAATGTAATGTACGTACACAAAAATAAAAGTAGTTATACAAAAATAAGTGATATTTATTCTGTAAATACTAGGAACAAACACAAGCTGGTAGTACCAGTTACTCGACTCCACCAAGTCAGTAATTCATTTTTGGGGCGATGTATACGCTTTTACAACAAAATCCCAGAAAATATACAAAATTCGACTTGCTCAAAATTCAAAAACTTTATTAAACATAGTTTGTATAAAAAGGGTTATTATAATATTAAGGAATTTATGGATGATAATAACCCCTGGGAATGAGGTGTTCGCTACCAAGCTGTTTCTAATTTGTTTTGTGTGGTTAATTGTGTAACATGCATGATTGTAAGCTGTTATTTAAAAAAAATGTCCCGCTGGGTTTCTTGCTGGTTCTTCCCAGGACAGAGGTTTTTTTTCGAACCAGTGGTAATTAAACAAAAGAGTGACTTTCAATAAATATTATTTATAATCTATATTGAATAAAAAAGTTTCTGTTTCTGTTTCTGTGAAACTTTGACTCACTTCTATAAAAAAAAATTCTGACAAATCAGGACAGGCAGACGGAAGGAAAAAAGATTTTCTTTTATTACAGCCTATCAAATATAATATTTGATATACATTATGGAGATGGACATACAATTGTACTAATTTTCATGCAAGATTTAAGTTTCAATCATAAAAAAGAAAAATTTGGAATCACCACAGCATACATATGTATGTTATTATTCTTAGGAAATTACACAAACTTCACAGTTAATTCAGACAATATTATTTGTTGGCAACATTTTAAAATACTTTTGCGACAATGTGTTTGACATTGGCAGTATGGACGTTAACAATGAATGTTTTATTTTATTAGATTCAATCATAGATTTAGTAACTAACTAACGTTAGAAGATTCAATGTATTTGTAAGACATTTTTTTAATGTGAGCTTTCTGCGTTCCTTCAACAAAGTTGGTACAAAGTTTTCTCTTCATGTATTAATATATTTTATATATTTTACTTTAAACTGGATCAAGCGGATTCAAAAGGATAAAAGTAATTTTCTATAATTTATTAAGGAATCTCTTTAAATATATTAGAGCAAAGAAATTATTTAAAACGGTAGTCATTTATTTTTTATGTCTACGAGTCAGATGAAATAAATTTCTAATGAAAAATCTCTCGCCCGATGTAATTAAATAATTCCTTCTTTAAACCGTTACAAATTAGAGATCCCAGGCCTTAGTAGCATTCGTACTGTTAATTTACGAACCGTTATGTAAGGAAAATAGATTATATACTTTAATTTTATAAAGATGTTTCGTAATTTAATGAAAGGGGTAAAATGAAAAGAAGGTTTTGTATTATGTAATAGCAGGCTGAATAGGCAAGCTGAAGTAGTAAATATTCAGGAATTAGGACGGTTAATTCTAATGGTTTCAGTTAGTGGAATTATAAATAAAATTTATAACGATTTTTAATTTAAATTCCTTCTTCATTACAGTCCATCACAAGATGTTAGTTCAAAGTTGAACACAGGCCTCCTCCATATATTACTACCAAGCCCGGACTTCGACTGTTTCGTTGGTCGTAAAAGCAACTGCTGATCGAATCCGTTGTTCGAATTCCGGATCGGGCCAAAATCAGTTATTGGATTTTTATGTCTCATGAGTTAGCATGAAATTCGATTGATTCAGAATTCAATTCTGCCTAAATTGAGCTGGCTGAAAAACCTCGCGGGTTCCGATATTGGCCAGCAATAGTGGTGGCAGATGTAAGAAACACAGACCTGTGATTGGGAGCAGCGCCAAGGTTGCAACGTCTGGTGCTGCAATCGTCAATCCAGCTGCCAGTCGTGGCAGTTACAGTAACTTATTTCTCCAGTCGAAAAGGCCTATATCCTGTAGATTGTTATAAACTGATAAAAAGCAGAATTCACTATTCAGCAAATATTTGAATATTTGCTATTGATATTTCGTTTGGTCATGTAGAAAGAATGAACGAGGAAAGAGTGACAAAGCAAATTTATGTTGCAGAAGTGAACGGCAGAGTCGGGAAGGGACGCCCTAGACGAAGGTTTATCGACCAAATTGGCGTTATATTGAAAAAAGGCCAGATTAGGAGTACCCTTAACCGACGAGCGTGTATGCGTAGATATATGGATGTAAAGGAGGCGAGAGAGGTGTGCCAGGATCGTGCCAAATGGAAGTCCGTAGTCTCTGCCTACCCCTCTGGGTGACAGGCGTGAGTGTTTATGTATGTATGTATGTATGTATTTCATTCATTCATTTCTGGACAACTGCAACGTAAGCCTCCCCTTTAGATTGCCTCATAGGGGGATTTGACATAGTAGCCACACTTGGCAGGCTAAGGTTTTTTTTTTATTATTTTGAGCTGTTATCAAGAAAATGCTGCTGCCCATCTCCTTTTCCGTTTCCTTCTATCGCCTCTTACAACACCCACGTGATGATATGAGTTAGTGGATTCTTTTACGCCTATACGACAAGGAAAATTCAAAAATATCAGTATACAATATATCCTTACATCTTGAAAGTTTAAAAAGCATAATATTATTAAAGAAAATTATATTATATTGTAAGAAACTATTCCACTTCTGATGTTAGAAATTATTCTCAAAAGTATTAAAATAAAATAACACTACTCGGTAACAAACCCTGCTTACTATCAGGACCCCAATTACATCATAATACCAAAGTATGCAAGCCAACAGCATCACTACCCATCTCAATGTAACACAGGGCAGCCTCTCAGCAACACGACCTCCCTTGCCAACGGGCATAGTAACGACAGTGGGACTCTTAGAATTACAGACTGATGACTTTTAGTCGCCTGTCCGATACTTTATACTGCTAAAACAAGTGGAGATTACCATCATTTGTTCGTATTTCCTTTTACTTTTTTACCCTCATTCCCAACAATATATTTTTCTTCCTTTAATCTTGGAGTAAAATATGACATCATTTATTTATTATAGACACGTCGGAAAACGCATTTATGTAAAATGTGATTTTAGCAATACCGTTCATAATATTTATTGAGCTACTTTCTTTTCGCTGAAAGATATAAATTATAAAACGATACAGTAATAATCGCATAAATCCTAGCTTAGATTGATTTTAATCATTAATAATTCTTAATGATGTTTTTGTCATTGTATTATTTTCAATCAGTAGACTGTCTGCTCTTTGTCACCTGTATATCCTTAGTCTGGCATTATATTTAAAAAATATACTTATATGGTTAAATACTTATTTTTCGTGAGAAAATGACTGACACGTTAGGTCGGGCTTTCACCGGCTAAAACTCTGTGATGTTCTATTTCACGCTGTATCGGCAGGGCCAAGGGAATCGTTGCGGTTACAGCCTGTCAAAGTTCACTTCTGTTTTTTAAAAACCGGCCAAGTACGAGTCTCGTGCATGAAAGGTTTTGTACCATCGTAATACATTTTTTTAGTAAGGGAGCCCCCTTTATTTTTTATTTTTTTATTTTATTAATTCTTGTTATAGCGGCAACAGAAATACACATTCTGTGAAAATTTCAACTGTATACCTATTACGAATCATAAGATACAGCCCACTGATAGACATACGGACGGACAGCGCAGGCTTAGTAATAGGATCCCGTTGGTCACTATTCGGGTAAGGAACCCTAAAAATGATAAAGAATGAGTGAAGAACTCAGAACTAACTGGAAACGAGGCATTCCATCTTAGTCCTCACGGGTGACAACGCATCTGCATTTTAATTCGTAATCTACATCTTAACAACAACTTACAATCAGGTGGACTGTGTGCTCGTTTATCACCCATATTATTTAAAAAATAAATAAAAATAGGTCCTAACGACCAATGATTATGTGTTCACCCATTTAAGTCGTTCATAAGAAGCGAATAGAAAGTATTCAAAAGTGATTTAAGTTTTTAAAATGTAATGTAATATTCTATCATTAGGTTTTAAAAATTAAATAATAGGTATTTACCTATAACATTGCCGTTCTGTAGTACTGGCCATTACAAATAAAAAAAATTTTTGTTTGGCTAAGAACTTTAATTTTGAATTAATTTTATTTTAAAAATATAGAAACCTTTTTTCAAAATAAGTCAATGGTTTATTTGTAATTTGTTTTCATCGCATTTGAATCTTTTCGTTATTAAGGATACGTTGAAAATTCGAGTAATTATGGAATATTAGTACCGTCGTGACAACAACGCAGCACAAGCGACACGCAAAATCAACAACGTTTACGTAACACATAATACAAACGAACGCAACACCTGTTATTGGTTTGCCCGCATCCCTTCTGGAAATTTCGATCTAAAAAAGGAACCCTGTGGTCGTCCGAAAACTTTGGTCGACAATGTCGAATTAAAGGCGATTGTGGAAGCTGATGATACTCAATCTACGGCTGATTCAGCAGCAGCTTTTGACAGTAGCATCAACACAATATTGTTCCATTTGCGTCAAATTGGCAAGGTAAAATAGCTTGACAAACCACCACGAAATTAATGATCGCCAGTGCGAAGTACGCGTCGAGACGCGCCTTGCACTGCTCAACAGGCACACAAACGAAGGAATTTTGAACCGCATTGTTACATGCGACAAAAATGGATTCTGTTTAACAATCGCAAGAACTCAGTAAGTTGGTTGGTTCCTGGCTCAGCACCTAAACAATGCCCTAAACGAAAACTTACCCCTAGAAAAGTGCTAGTCACTGTTTGGTGGTCTAGCGCCGATGTGATTCACAACAGATTCTTACCAAACAGGATGATCATTACTGCAGATGTGTACTGTGAAGAACTGAACACAATGATGGAGAAGCTTGCACGTCTCCAACCAGCTTTGGTCAATCGCTCGTCCCCGCTGCTCCTGCACGACAACGCGCGACAGATTCAATACACGAGAGGCAGTACAAAATGCCTTTGAAAAATTGGTTGCCTCCCGTCCAGCTGATTTATTCAAGAAGGGCATCAATAAACAACCACTGCGTTGGCAAAGATGTATCGTTTGCATGGGTGATTACTTTGATTAATAGAAATAAAAAAATATAAAAAAATTACGTCAACATATTTCATAAAAAACGGCAATTTCGTAGGTAAAGACGAAGTTCTTAACTTAGGAATGTTGAAGCATTTTGTATTGACTTTTGTTGTACATTTAAACCAATAATAATAAATATGACTGCAGAACTTTAAGTGATGTGTTTCTCTTGTTCGATGTTATTCGTAATCAACTAGACAGTCAGGTATTAGTTGTAGAAATTAAATTTTCAGTTCCTGCTCGTCGCACAAGACATACACGTCTATTCAGTGTACCTCACAATTATATAAATTAATTAAGGTTAAAATTATATTCTTACTAGATTAGTTCGTACCTAAACTAATCGATTTAATGAAATAGATTTATTTGAGGCATTTAGAAAAAACTTTATAAATTTTGTTAAAAAAAATGTATTTTGTAATTCGATGTTCTTTAATTATTGGTAGTAGTATTGTGTTTTAGCTCATGATTATTTGCAATAGATACAAGATTTAAAATTTATTCGCTCTAAAAGTGCACGCAATTTTACTTAACTACTTGTTTGTCTATCGATAGAAAATCAGTTGATGGCTTTAATCTTTTTTTAAATAATATATTTTATATAATTAAAATAGTATAACTATACTACTAACATTACTCATATTCCTATTAACCACTCCAGGTGGTCCATATTATGTCGAATGGCGGATTCGAATACATGACCTATCACTGTTAAGTAATGTAATCTAGTTGTATAGTTAAGCTATTATTTTATTAAGTTGTTGGCTTTCTTTAATAAATAAATAGATTATTTCATAATTCTAAAATGAAAAAATGAGGTGTGCTTTTACACCTGATATATTAAAAAAGTAAGAATGACAAAACGAACCCATTGACAGATTTATTTATCCTCTATAATTACGAATCACAGTGATGATGATTTTCAACCCCCGAAAACTAAGATCAAATGGCTCGTTACCAGTAAAAGTGTCTCCGCTACTTTGCACTCACTTTATATTCCGGACCGGAGAAGGACCACGCTCACAGCATGGTCCTTCCCCGGTCATGCCGACTCATTCGAATTGCAGCCATACTGCAACGTGGGTCTACCACGTGCACGTTGAAAACTTAAAAAATTAAAGAATAATTTATTTACTTTTTCCCTAATATAAATTTCGTAATTCTTTCAAAAACCATCACTATCGTCTTACTTGCGTCCACATTAATTCCCTTTTCTTTTAATGACCTGTTCATTAATGTAACCATCATTTGCAACTCATAAATAATTCAAAAATCAAAAACCCGACAGCAAAATAGGCAATTTAAAAGTAATGCACTAAAAAGACTGAAACAAGATTGAGAATAGAAAACAAAATTAAAATAAACTATAAACAAAGTAAAATCTACTTCAGTTTAACAGACTATATTGTAAGCTAAAAGCCTAAGTAAAATACCCGCCTTAAGTTCAGTAGCAAGCGGAACCCATTAATTTTCTTTTGGTTTATAATTTACCATTGGTATACCTGCACCCTTTGTTCCATTTTACCTAGTGATGGGTTGACTAAAATCGTGATTACAAGGCTGTCACTCGAGAACCATATCAGTCTATTTTCTACGGACTTTGAAAAGGAGACGGTACTCAATTCGACTGTATGTTCTTTTTTTATGATTCTTTTTTTGTTTCTAAGCTGGTGCTTCTCATGTGGTCCTATATAAATTTGATCAAGGTCTAACCAATAGTTTTTGAGTTATTCTTAATAATTTATATTGTAGTCAGTTGTATAAAATTTTTAATTATAAATTTTTCATTCAACATCCATTCACTAGCCCATCAAATTCTACTGCAGAAAAAAGGCCTCACTCATAGATTGCCTCAAAGAGGGAATATTTTTCATAGGTTAATTAACAGGCGCTGGTGGAAAGAACATGTCAAACAAAAAAGGAAACTTAAAAAGAAATAATTTCAAACACAACGTCTAGATATGTGAGTAAATTCTCTTTACCTATTGCAGGATATATTAACTACCTTGTATATATTTATGTGAACAGTAGGCAGCTTCTTCAAATATGTAAAAGAAATTTTATCACTTTACGCACACAACACACAGCATATTCCTTTTTATTGGTACATTCATTAAATCAACCAATCTTTGAAATAAGCTTCCCATCCTTAAAGAATCGACAATCAATGGTAAAAAAAGGTTGAATGGCAGCCTTGTACCGAGAGAAGGAATAACGAGAAGGTCTGGTACGGGTAAGGGGAGAGGGAGTAAAATGTGGTAAGATATGCAGGAATTTGATAAATATATATATTACTACACTAGCTTTTACCCGCGGCTTCGCTCGCGTGGTCTTCAATTTAGAAACATAACATTCATAAATGTAGTTCTGTTCACGATGAACGTGTGAGAGGAACTATATTCATGAACGGGAGTAGAAATATACAGAAGATGGGCAGCAGTGTATTTCTGATTACAGCTCAAAATAATAAAAAGCTGCGGTTGCCAATCCGCTTGCCAAGCGTGGCTACTACTGCAAATATCCGGCCTATTTGACAAACAATGGGAGAAGCCTATGATCAGCAGTGAATAGGCCTATTAACAGTTAAAAAGTAGCAGCCTACATACATCCTACTACTGGGCATTATTGGGATTGAGTTGACTCTAACGCGGATGACCGACTTGTATTTATTATGTCTAAATATTTTAATAAAAATAAGTATATATTTTAATTGTAAAATTTTAGTGTACAAGGAAAACGTTTATTATTGACATAAATATAAATAATATAACAGTGGTTTATAATCTGAATTTAGATATTATAATCTCAAATCAACTACGATATATAAAAATATTTCAAGATGGTGACTTATGACAAATGTAACGAAACAATTCGCAACAAATGATTTCCGAACTATATATTGCTGTCTGGACACAAAAGTGACAAGCAGGCTCAGTGCCTGTTCAGTCTTTAAAAATTTCTAATCCGCGTGTGATAATCTCAAGACACGGTTGCTAAAGCCGCCATCGGTTGTCCTAGCGACGAAATGCGTCGCTAGATCTCTTCCACTGCAGCTTGGAATTGCAAGACCATCCTGTGACGCACCTACTTAACGATATTTGGACTTGGACTTATTTTTATATTTTCAGTGTACTTTTTAAGTTACTTATTGTGTTTTTAAATTTGTTTTAAGTTATTCTTTTTTGTGATTGTATTTAACTGTTGTGAATGCAGTCCGTGACCCAATCTTGTAATGGCACGTCGAACGCGACCCATACATGTACACAGTGCAACAAGTCATTCAAATCTTTGAAAGGCCTCAACATACACACTACAAAAACACACAGGAAATGTATTAGCCAAAATAGTTCACCTTTAGACATCCATCCCATTATTTCGAGTGCCTACTTATGTAGCCAACGATCCAACTCCTTTCCACACATATCTTAGCCATTTGAAAATAGTATACCGATAGTTAAAAGAATCCTCGAGGAGCTCGAATAACTGTTGCTACACATTTGTCACAATTAATCCAGAAATGTTACATAAGCAATTGTACTCAAGACTGGCAGAACCTATTTTTATTTTCATACAGCACACTACATATAATAAAACTGATGAACTGAATTTATCTTTATTTTTTATTTATTTTATTTATTTGATATATTTGCTTAAAACATGGACAGATAAAGATAGTACAGTTTTTAAAGCACGACATGTTTTGCTATGTTAATGTAAATAGCATGCAAATTTACATAAATAGAACATACAAATCAAATATTTCTAATCAAAACACAGAACAATTAGACTAAAACAATAAAAATCATAAATAAATAAAGATAGTTAATTCATTAAAAAAATTAATTACATTTAAAATAGGTCTCTGATGTCATAAAATTGATTTTCATTGATATAAGTTAATAATTTTTCCTAAATAAATTATTATTATGCGATTTGATGTCATTTGGTATTTTATTATAAATTGAATACACATGGTTAAACAGCTTTTACTATATTTGTTTGATCGCGGTACATCATCTAATACAAGTCTATTTGCATTTCTTTAGCCTTATGTTCATATCATATGCCTTTGTAAACAGATTGTTATGTTTATGTACGAAATTACAAACTTCAGATATAGAGAGATGGTAGTGGCAACAAACCTAGGCTCCTAAATATCGGTTTGCAGGACTTATCCGGTGCGATTCCACCAATAGCTCTAATGTTCTTTGTGCAGTAAATAATCTTTGTTTATCTGTACCATTGCCCCATATTACGATACCATAACGTAGTAAAGATTCTATATAAGCGTGATACGTTACGACAGCAGTTTTTTTGTCTGTAACATTATTTACTTTATTAAGTGCATAAACAAATTGGTTAATTCTACTGCATAGGTGATGTATGTGACCTTTCCAGCTTAAATCTTGATCGATTATTACTCCTAGGAATTTATTTTGCGTTACTTCTTTCAATTTGTTGATGTTAAGATTAAAATTGTATTTTGTGTGTTTTGATTTATTAAATTGAATATAAGTTGATTTATTAAGATTAATTTTTAAATTGTTTCTGTCTAACCAATTAATAATTTTATCAATTGTGTTGTTAATGTCAATTTCATGATTACGTATTGAATTATTTTGTTTCTTATCAGTGCTTACAATTATTGAAATATCGTCCGCGAATAATATACATTTATGATTAGTGACTAGAGTTATATCATTTATATATAGAAGAAACAATATTGGACCCAACACGCTACCTTGAGGAATGCCGTGTTTGTTCTCTTTGTAAGAAGATGAGAAGGACAATATTTCATCTCCTACAATCTTTTTTATTACGACACATTGTCTACGGTTAGCTAAGTAGGAAGATATCCATTTAGTGGAAGTCCCTGACACCGAACATTTCAGCTTTCTAATAATATGCGGTGCGCAACGAGATCGAAGGCTTTTGATAAATCAAGAAATAATCCTGTGGTTAAAAATTGTTATTTATTTTGTTAAAATTGAACTAATGAGCTGAAATGTGGCTAATGTTGTTGATTTTGTCTCTGAAAGCCATATTGGTCATTTTTATTGTTGAATTTCTCGCAATAATCTAGTAGTCTTTTATACATACATTTTTCTATATTTTTGACAATATTGGTATTAATGTAATTGGACGATAATTGGTAATATCATTTCTCTTGCCCTTTTAAATAATGGCTTTACAATCGACAGTTTTAATTTTCGGGAAAAATACCACATGAAAATGACAAGTTAATTAAATATGTCAAAATAGAGACTAATTCATTGACAGTCTGCTTAATTATTTTCGTATTAATACCGTCATATCCTTCCGAGTTAGTGTTATTTAGAGATAGGATTTCTTTTTTAACCTCTTCTTCTGTCATGGGCTTAACAAACATTGAGTTAGGTAGTGATTTCTCATTACTAGTATAGTTGTTTGGTTTATTCATTGTTGTCAAATTATTAGGGAAGTTAGTAAAATAATTATTGAAAATCGAAGCTATGTCAGTAGGATTTTTAATCAGTTCATTATTTATTTTCAAATCCGTAACGTCATGGTCGAAGTTTGAATTTGAGATTGCATTTTTTATTACAGACCATGTAGCTTTACATTTATTTTTGCTTTTTGTATGAATTTTATAGTAGAATTTCTTTTCGATCTTTGAATACATTTTTTCAAAATCTTTGAATATGTGATGTAACTTTCCTTATTTAATTCTGATTTATTCCTGTAGTATCTATATCGGACTAATCTTTTAGTTTTACAGCTTTTTTTAAACCTCGACTTATCCAATTTTTTGTAGTGTAATTATTTATCTTTATTCTAATAAGTGGAAAACATAAATTATAGAGCAAACATAGAAATTCATGAAATGTATTAAATGCGTTATTTATATCAGTCTGTAAGTATATATCAGACCAAGATATATTCATAAACATTCCCAATTTCCATATGTTCTCAGCGCAATAGTCTTTTTGTTAATAAAATATGCCGTAGGCTTTGAAATTTTCCTTTTTATGGGGATTTCTAGTAATTGCGCTGTTTCATGGTCAGACAGGTATAGAAGTAAAATGGTAGCCATTGCGTCTGTGACGTTGCTTAAAATATGGTCTATACAAGAGTTTTTCCGGGTCGGTACCTTAATATGAATGCTTAGATTGTAGTTGTGACATAGATCCTGTAAAGAATTATATTTCCCTGTTTTAAAGTATTAATATTAAAATCACCAGTTACAACTAGCTTAATGTTCGGCTTATGACGCTAAGCAAGTCATATAAAAGTTTGTCCAGCTTATCTAAGAAAATAGTAGGGTTTGACGAGGGAGTTCTATAAATACATATTATAATCAATCTGTAAAGGAATTTCAATTCCGCAAGCTTCAAATGTATTTATGTTGCATAATATTGTAATTTAGTAATTTTTTGTATGTTATATTGCGCTGTACCAAAATACAAGTTCCACCTCTTTGTTTATCTCTACAAAATGCAGTTGCTAATTCAACCTTTATTTGTAAGTATTTATCGTAACCATTTCGTAAAAATGTTTCAGAGAAACATAGTAAATCGGGCTGTTCTCGGCCTCACGTAACTCATGCAGTGTTAATTCTAATAGTTCTTGTTTTGATAAAATACTAGCAATGTTTTGCATGATTTTGAGAGAAAGAGATGGCTTTGCTTTTGTCCCTGAAAAACTGGTTTCTGTCTATTATGGGAAAGTAACAGGGTATGGTACCTTTTTCGAATCGAAAGGGTTTTATGACATTAGTTTCACTGATGGAAGCACATTGTAACTGCATTTTTAATAGGGAAGTGTGCCATTCATGTGTTTTATATTAAATTTAATTGCTTCCTGAGGCTGTGGTTTATTGCGAATTATTATCTTTTTGAGTTCCTTAATATTTAAATACTTATTATCATAGTCAATGCAGTCAATGACATAGTTGATTGATTTACACATTTTAAACAAATTTCTATTAATACATTCTACAAAATAACAGTTTTTATAAGCATTGCAAGTAATTTTTAACGCATTATTCAATTCATAAACATTTAAATACATATTTTTTAATGGGTTAATAACAATCACAGCATTGTTACTAAATTGATTTAGCAAACTACGCAATTGAGATGTTAATATATTAATATCATAATCATTTTCACCGACACATATAACAATTTTATCATATGATGTTACTTGTAGGTTATGACAATTTTTTAAAATATCTGCAGCTAGAGCATACGGTTTCGTTATCGAAGTAACCAAATATTTTTCGTATGTCGTACGCTCTCGTGATCGTATCAATGCAGCGGCTAAACCAACACATTGTTGAGTTCCAAAGATCAATATCCTGTTACCACAAGCTTGCTTTTCGGTATCCTTGGAATATGTTTTATCATTAAAATTAGGTATTGTAAAGGCCTTAAATCTTGTTGAGGGCAATTCTCCTTCCCAGGCCTGGGTTTGTTTCATGAGTTCCATTATTTCTGTCTGGAATTCTTTTAATTGTTGCTCTAATTCTGCAATTCTCTGATGTAAAGTCGTGATAGTATGAGTGTAGTCAAGTTTAATTTTAATTTTATCTGAAGTAGATAATCGAGTAGGCGTAAATGAACTTTGCATGGTATATCTACTTTCCTTTTTAGAGCTGCGATTTATTCGAATATCATGTAACGGAGATTGGCATAATGTTTTTAGCATATTATTTTCTTTATTTAATTTAGTAATTTGTTTGCGTAGGTCACTATTTTCCATTAATGTATTATCCAATTCATTTTGTGTACTAATGAGTTCTGTCCGAAGTTGTTCTATAGTTTCCTTCATTTCTTGTACTGAGATAGAATCAGCTATTGTATAATCCACACTCCTTGATAGTAACTGATCCGGTGTCAGTGGAGATTCATCTGATGTTTGTGTTTCTGTAAGTATGTAAGAGTCATGTATTTGGGAATTCGTACAAGAAGGCGTTAAAAGAGCTGACTCTGGCATTTTCATAGGTGTAGTATTACAGTATAATTTCGGGGAATGTGTCAGTGGAGCGTAGGTTTGTTTTATTGTCACAAATCTTACAAGTCCATTTTTTCTTGTATTAGAGTCCTTTAGGCGATATAACTTTTCTGAATATCCAATACAGTCGAACTCATAATTATTTTTGCATACTGAGCATAAAATTGTATTTCTAGAGTCCACAGTGTTTTTACATTTATAACATGTAACATGCACTGACATCTTACGATTACTTTTTGGTTCCGCTTTCGTTGACATCATAATCAGCGAATATATTATAATGATCACAAAAGAAAGATTTGTTCTAGTTCAACGAACTTCCGCTAGATCTCAGCACATTCTCTTAATTCAATCAATGATTCAAATATGTTGACAGAATAGTTTAGTTTAACAAGATTATACTAGGTGTCACTAGTGGTCCGGTTTCACGTATGAATAACAACAGCTGATTGGTCAGCTGAATGTTGTTTACTTTTAACTTGAGGTACAACGATTTTATTGAATCTAAACAAAGGTCACTTTACAAAATCCACAAAATTATACTAGTTTGAATATTAGTTTGAACTTAGCATTTAGTCTTATATTATTACTCACTTGATATATCTTGATTATACTACGGCCATTTATTTTTTTGCTAACATCATTAAAACTAAGATCAATAAGCACTCGTATTTACCACAAATTTTAGTCAATAACCTGTAATAGTTCACCGAGATAACATTTGTGCACAATCATAACGTACTATTACTTTGATATATTAACTCTGAGACAGTGAAATAGTCAAATTACACTTTTTATTCCATTTTAATACAGCAGCAAACGTAAACACGGTCACTGTCACGACCATGTAGTTTATAAAAAAATTTTTGACTCAAAAGATTAAAATAACTGTGCTGTAAGCTCCTCACCTTCTGTCGCACCTCTAATCAAACATGATGCCCTCGTAATCGCAATAAACTCATCGAAAACAAAATCTGTGACGGAGATCTCAAAGGTGCCGCTCGCCTTTTGTTCTCCAACGACGTGCTATCACCGGATACCCCTGACACCCTTCAGGCCTTACGGACAAAACATCCTCCAGCTCCAGTAAACCCATATTTTCTCGACCGACCAACAGCAGGTGCCATTTTATCTTTTAAACCAGGTTCGGCTGCAGGTTTGGATGGAATCTCACCCCAACATCTGAAAGACTTAACATCGCACTCTGTGGGTGATGCAGGCGAGCAACTTGTAAATTCGATCACTAAATTAATCAACTTTATGTATTCCGGTAATGTCAATCCAGAAATTGTTCCCATTTTTTTCGGCATGAACCTCATTGCCCTCACCAAAAAGGACGGAGGGGTGAGATCAATTGCTGTTGGATCAACACCATGACGCCTGGCCTCCAAAATTGCTGTTCGACATATTTTACCAAAATTAAATTCGGAATTTGAAACCGTACAGTTAGGCTTCGGTGTAAAAGGAGGGTGTGAGGCAGCCGTCTATGCCCTACGCTTTTTCCTAACTTACGGACATCCTGACGTGTTGCTCAAAATTGATGTCAAAATGCTTTCAATTCGGTAAATAGGGTACCCTGCTGACGGAAATAAAACAACATATACCGGAAATATACAATTATCTTTTCTCAGTTACGCAGACCCAACAAAATTGTTATATCGTTCTAATGAACTGTCCTCGGAAGTAGGTTGTTAACAAGGTGATCCCTTGGGCCAGCAATTTTAGTTTGGCTATAAATCCGATAATCAAAATTTAAATTCTAAATTCAACGTTTGGTATTTGCACGACGGAACTCTAGGAGGTGATATGGATATTGTGTTTTCAGACCTTTTTTTAATCAAAATAAATTTGAAGCCATTGGTTTGGAGCTTAATTTTAGCAAATGCGAACTTTTTATTAATAACTGCAACTTACATTTAAATGACGTAAAACAAAATTTAATATTTTGGCTCCAAATATTAAAATAGTTAACAGAAATTCCCTTACCTTTTAGGTTCTCCAATTTTTAATGAATCTATTTCTGAATATATTAATAATTCAATTACTAAATTTCAAAATTCCGCTGACCGTCTCCTTGAAATTAGTCCACATTATGCACTTTGCATCTTAAAATTCTGTCTTTTCGTCCCAAAATTTACGTATGTGCTCCGTTGCTGCTCCTTTTGGAATCACCCAGACCTCTTGACACAAGTAGACAACTTAATCAAAATTAATTTAGAATCGATTCTTAATATGCACCTGAACGAGCAATCTTGGACCCAAGCATCCCTACCCATCCGTTATGGTGGTTTAGGGATTCGCAAAATTTCAGTGTCTTTTACCAGCCTTTCTATCTTCTGTCCATAGTTCAGCAAATCTCATAAGTAAAATTTTAAGGGCATCCCTTCAAACTTTGAGATTGCTGGCCTGAAGAAGCTAGAAACGCTTTCTTAATTGCATGCCCAGGTCAAAATTTTCCTGTTTCTCCAAATTCAAAGGAGCTGGGACGACATAAACTGCAAATTGACTTATGACAATCTTTTGAGCTGTAGTACAGGTTCGGCGCGTGCTAGGCTTTTGGCCGTGGGTACGCATGAGGTCGGCTACTGGCTTCACGCGTACCCTTCGTCAAATACAGGAACATTTCTTGAGCCTGACACGCTCCGAATCGCAACCTGTCTACGGCTTGGTGTTCCGGTCTGCGTTCTCATAAATGTCCGTGTGGCAGTGACGTCGACAAGCTAGGACATCACGGACTATCATGCCAAAAGTGCAGGCCGCTTCGAGACATGCAGCACTTAACGATATCATACGCCGGTCTCTTGCCACCGTCAACGTGCCAAGTCTACTTGAGCCGTCTGGTATTGCAAGAGACGATGGCAAGAGACCGTACGGTATGAGTTTAATTCCATGGAAGATGGGCCGGGTGCTGGTATGGGATGCAACCTGTTCAGACACACTTGCGCCTTCCCATCTACATGGAACCAACAACAGAGCTGGTGCGGCTTGTGAAGCGGCTGAAAAGCTAAAGCATGCAAATACAGGGTCTAGGCTCCGAATATGTTTTTGTCCCATTCGGTGTCGAGACCCTTGGTCCGTGGGGTCCTAGCGCTATAAGGCTTTTAAGGAAATAGAAAAAGGTTAGTCGACGTCACAGGAGACCGAAGAGCTGGCAGCTACCTCGGACAAAGAATTAGTATAGCTATTCAAAGGGGAACGCTGTCAGTATCTTCGGAACCTTGCCTAAAGGGACTATTTTAATAATATATTTTAGTTATTACAATATATTTTTTTTAGGTTTTAGTTTTAGTTTCATTATCCCAGTATATATTTATTTTATAAATTGTGTAAGTAACAAAATATTTTAGTATACCTTACAAATGATTTCCGAAATATTTTTTCAAGTTCTCAAATATGCAGGTTTCCTCGCAATATTTTCCTTCACCATCGAGAACGTGGTAAATCGAAACTTCAAACTGCAATGAATATATGAGTGGTGTAGGTGCGGATCAAATTTGGGTTGCTTACGTACTATGAAATTTAAGTTTGGATCGGTTCGTGGATTGTTAAAATAAAATAAACATGTGTTTAAAATTTGCTGCTACTCGTATTTAAAATAAAATAAACGAGTGTTTTAAATTTGCTGTCTTTGATATTTATATAGTACTTTTTTGCAAGAGTCTGTTCATTTTTAATAAAACTATATTTTACGGATTTTATCGCGTTTAATTTACTATTTTATATCCCGACGTTTCGGGTGCTTTACAGCCCCGTGACCATGGGTTGCTATATATAAAGCACCCGAAACGTCGGGAATTAATATAGTAAATTAAACGCGATAAATCCGTAAAAGAAATAGTTTTATTCAATGTGTAGTGTTGTTGAAAAGAAACTTTTGCACGATTGTGAACCCCATCTACCTAGTAATTAGTCATTCAAACTATTCCATCATTTAGAGATGAAAATCTTACAGTGCACTTAATTTTCAATTACTTACATCGGACTTGATACAAAAAGAAGTTGGTGAAATATTGCTATGTTGATAGACACCCAACATATTCAACTAAAGACATACTCTCTTAATCATAGTTTTGTGTATACATATTCGTTAGTCATTTTGCTAAAAGTGACAATTATGATAAATCAAAAATCATTCCTACACCGGTCTGGATATTTAAGTCTGACAATTTTTAATGCTGGAAGAATAAGTATTCAATAGAGTTCTCTTTAATTTGATCAGTTACTTATTATTAGTTTATTTAGCAGTAAGTAGATGGCGCTAATATGAGATTGAAACTATGATAACAAAACTGTACCCTCTAGTAGGTACTTGGCGACAATAAGTTGAGGTAAGACTTGGGTGGCCCAATCACACATCAAAGCCACTAATATTTATACAGGGTTATTTTGCTATAGCCAAATTTACTGAGAAATTTCAGATAAATAAGTAATATAGGCAAATAGTGAAGAAAAATTAATTTAATTTTTTTTAAATATTCTGTCCTTTTTATCTTTTAAATTCAATATGCGTGGCAATGCATAATTTTAACTGATTTTACTGCGCACGCACACATTTGTAAGGGTCGATCGGTAGGCGAAAACGTTGTTGCCCATAAATCACATTCAATTCGGGATAATTTCATATAAAATTAGAAGCCTTATTTACTCGTATTTTCAAAAACTGCAATAACGGTATATCATATATTTGAACTTAAGTTTAAAATTTTGCTACTCTTTGAAAAATAACCCTGTATAATACATAAATTAAGCATAAAGTGATGTAAATTCTATTCGAAACTCTGCTTTTGTCAAAAATACGGTATAAGCACTGCTAGCGGTGTGTAATGAAATTATTTTACGATATAACAATATGAAGAAATAGCAATGTTGTGTTTAGTTGTTAATATCGCCAAACGATCTCAATTCATTGATTTGGTCAAGTTTAGACTAGGTTAGAAATTATTTATATCATGATGTCAACAAACAATGTTAAGTTTATTCAAATACCACCATTTATTGCAATAATCGACTACTTTATGATATTATTAATTATAAGATTTGGCCAACACATATTATATAAAAATCTCTTTAGTTATTTTAAACTATATGGAAAGTGAGAGTTTTGCAATAATTACAGTTTTTATCAGTATATTTATAGATAAACAAAACTAATACGTTATAAAAACTTTTTTATAGATTAGAAATTAAATTTAGAAACACTTCAGATTTTATCATGTTAGATAGATATCACTATTATCAATGTAGTAATTAGTTATTATAAACTTTATTAATTCTAACTAAAATGAAATAAAGAAAGAACTAAAAAATTTACGTTAGAATTTTCAGATAATTATGGATTTAATTATTTAAGCATATAAAATGTAAGTTATTTATTTTTATTAGTAACTGGACTTTTGAATCTCACGTTAGATGGCACCGTTTTTAAAAAAGAGAAACTTAGATTGTCGGCGTAGTTCAAATTATAACGCAACGGTTAAAACTAATTTTTTTTTAAATACGTTATTTCAAAAAATACATCAATCATATAAAATAGAAGTTAACATCTTGAGGAAGGAAAATACTTAAGCCTCCTTTTTTAAAGTTCCGTAATCGGATAAAAAGTAACCTATAAGTTGCCCCGGGTCTCTAACTACCTACACACAAAATTTCATGGAAATCTGCTCAGTAGTTTTGCGTGAATCAGACAGACAAAACTCTAAAAATCACTAATTTGGCTTCAGTGCCCTTTATTTAGTCCCCTGGAATTGTTTTTTTCAGAAAATATTAGAATTACAGACACGACTTTTCTACAGATTTATTATATGTATAGATATAACCTACATATAATAAATGCGGACAAAATGTTACAAGGCTTTCTAAAACTTTCGGAATAACCATCGGACGAAAACGAACATAATATACTGCTTGAGAAATTTCAATTGGTACGAAACTCTTTCGGACAGATTCCGATAAAGTTTTGAGAGCTTCAAGTTCAAGTTCTATGGGTATTACGCACGGTTTCTATGGGTATATACGAGTAAAACATATTTTCTAACAATTCGTTGAATTGAAAGATCGCTAAGATTATATTATAAGGTACTTGATTTTCGTATTTAGTTCATAATTTTCCAAAACTTCGTCAACCTTGATTAAATATTTAGATGAATTAGTAAATTTTGATTTAGGCTAATTGCAAAACAATAAATTTTGAGTAAAGTTTGGAACGCCTGCTACGAAAATCTTCCTATGCTAACAATTAAAATGATAATTGACTTATATAGAATCAGATCTGACCTTTCACAACTCTGAAGGTCTATGACAAGTTCTGCTTGATCATATTATTTAACAACTGCGAGAGATTAGTTAATTCTATTATTAAATACTTAAAAAATCGCTGTGTGAATAATAAAATGTAAATAACAAAACGTAAAAATATACAATAAATATAATTTAAAAAAAAAATTAATCAGTTTTTTCCTAAAAATGTAATTTCGAAAACCTATTTAGCGTTTTTTTTACAAGTTGGCGTTGATTACAAGTACTCTTGCTGTTTTGATACAAGTTTAATGCCTCTGCTATAGAAATAATATCAACGGGAATCGATTAATTACTTAAAGGACATTTCTCACGGCCTCATGGGAGTAGAAATGTATCTCATGTAAAAGTTACCTCAATATGTGAAAAGAGTTTGAAGCATGCCTTGGGGTAGGCCTGCGGTCAGCAGTGGACTTGACTATACGTGTCTGTAATAATGAGTGATGATAATGATGACGAATATGTTTAAAAATGGTTAATGTAATAGTAGGATGTTTAAACATTCCGTGTAATACAGCATTTTATACGTGGTAGAGCCACTAAAACAGCCTTATTATACAGCCATTTAATTATACAGCCTAACAAAATCCACTGCTGCACGTAGACCTTCCCTTAGTTTACCTCATAAGGAGGATATTTGGCATTGTTGCCAAGTTTGGCAGTCGAATTGGCCTCCGCAGTTCTTTATTTTCTAGTTATTAGGAAGTGTACGTCGCAGGGCTATTCTGCAGCTAATATAATGATTGTAGCACAAAAAGATCGGCTCGATCGAGGAAGGCCACGTTCTTACAGAACATCAGCATAAAATATCCGCATAATACTGCTAATTTCGTGAGGTGAGTGTAAAGAATCGGACACCCCTTTCACCGGTAACGAGGCATTCCATGTCCTAAGGGTTGACAACACAACTACATACATTTGATTCTTAATCAATATCATAGCGAATGGTCGAAGCGTAAAAGGCTACGATTGCATTGTCACATCTGAGGAATAAGACGGAAAATGTCATTGACTGTAAATATACTGACTGTTTATACCTCCAAACTGGAACACAGTAGTGCAAGCACTGCTATTTGGCGGTAGCAATAGTAAAAGAGTAACAACCTAGACAGAAAAGGAGTACCACCAAAGGGGTACCACCTAGTAAAAGACATACAAAAATATAATACAATATATTGAATATTTTAAAGTTATGTCAATAAATATATATAAATACATTTTATATACATTTTAATGACGCATTGAGAAATTCTTTCTTTTTTTAAATCGTGTAAAAATAGAATTGTACATAATACGGAAATTTTCAAATATGTATAAAATAACTTGAAAGGCCACTCGTTATAATAAAATAGGAGTCGCAATGGAAGAAGGATTTATCTTATATTACAACACCTAACAAATGGATAACAAATTTTATTTCTGCCATTTTCACAAGATTTATGACGTTTTTGTGACTCGAATGAGCAAATCAGGAACGCTCAGATTGAACAGAACAACTCGGAATTGAATTGTATCTTCTCTTGTTTAACATTAATATTTTCTTTTATTGGGAAAAACATAGCCTCACGCTATGCTTTTCTCAATAAATCGTGTAGATGTAATGATTTCTTACGTTTACGCGAAAACTACATTTAAATAAAACTAGTTTTACGGATTTTATCGTGTATATTAACTTATTTTATATTCCTGATTTTACAGCACCTATGATCCCGGAGGGGGGCTCAGGTATTCGACATCCCAATGTTATAGTTAACCATGGCTACTTCCCGATAAAATTATTAATTTTGCCCCGACCTATGCAGTATGAACTTATAGTATCTTGAAGTCTTGCAGTTGTATGCTAGGGTTGGGATTCAATTCTATTACTATAGGATCCCAAGCCGATGGTAGCACCCAGCCATGTTCTCGAATCATCCTTGGAAGGAATTGGTGTTCTTTAGCGAGGATTTGTGGTATATCAAATCTGATGTTGTGATGGGGCGATCCACGTGTACACAGACAAAACTTTTACCATTATACAAAATAAACCATTTTATCATCATTATTGTAAATTCGCAACACCTCCTCTAGTTCTGGATAATTAATTTTATCCACCAGTTTGGTCACTTCGTGTCGCGATTAATTTAATCGGCCTGGAGAAGTAATCCTTTATACATTGATTTCTTATATGTTACAAAACTTTATATGCGTATATATTATTAAATTATATTAATTATAATATATATCTCTCCTGCACCACTCCACTCCTGAGCGTGGGTGCACAGGCTGCCCGCGTATTCTGGGGAACAATAACTGCTCGGGAAAACTGAGCAACAAGACCAAGGCGACCCTGCCACGCTATCCGTGAATTTCTGCAACATCAGGGACTTCACTCGAACCTAAACGCCATTCACTACCATCTGGAGACGGCGAAGCCGGCCTTGCTCTTTCTGACCGAGACGCAGGTGTCCTCTCCTGCTGACACTTCGTATCTCTCCTACCTCGACGCCTCGGCAGTCTTGAAGGTTCGGACCTGTCCATCCTTTGGCTACGCGTAGATAGCGACGACCATCCGCGCGTTTACGGGTGCCTCTATAGGTCCCATAGCGGTAATGCCGAAACAGACCGACTCATTGACCACGTCCAAATGGCTACAGATTCATTGCTACAACAGGTCCCATCTGCAGAGATCCTGATCCTTGGCGATTTTAACGCCCACCACGCCGAATGGCTCGGTTCAAGTTTAACCGATCATGCGGGAGATCTGTTTATGACTTTACCTTGGCATATGGTCTGACACAACTGGTTACTTCGCCTACGCGAATTCCAGATGTGAAGGATCATACACCTTCCTGTTGGACCTTCTGCTGACCTCTCATCCGGACGGTTTATATCAGGTTTCCGTCGATGCCCCTCCCGGCTCTTCGGACCATTGTCTGATCCAGAGTGTGGTGCTAACGCTCCTCGCAGTTGCGTTCTGCAGGTTGCCGCCGTGTTTGGCATTACAGGTCGGCGGATTGGGACGGAATGCGGTCTTTCTTTGCATCCTACCCATGGGGCGGGTTTGCTTCTCGCCAGATGATCTCAGCGCTGTTGCTGACTCTGTCACTGATGTGGTGCTACAGGAATGGAACTATTTATTCCATCATCTGTGGTACCCATCGAGGCAGATCTCAGCCTTGGTTTGGTCTGGTAAGACTGCATTACGCATTAAGCAGGAGTGCTATCAAGCCTGGGCTGAGACTTCGGCGGCTCGGGATGTAAACACCAGCATGCTTAAAACGAAGTATAAATTCGCCTCCAGGTCCTTCAAAGAGTTATTGCCAAGGCAAAGTCAGAGCACATGGGCAGAATTGGCGAGAATCTAATTCGCCTTCCTTCGGGAACCCGTGCATTCTGGTCTCTCCAAGGCTGTCCAAGGAATTTCTGTAAACCATCACTACCATCTCTGCAGGGATTACGACTCACTGGCCCACGCCGCAAAAGAGAAAGCCGACCTTTAGGTTCCTTTTGCGTCCAACTCGACTCTTGATGACGGGGAACACACCGCCGACCATCCCGCGGTGTGAGTGCTCCATGCCGGATGTGCGGTTCTCACAGCGCTCGGTTCGCAAAGCACTACTCTCCTGGACATCCACAAGTCGAGTGGGCCTGACGGAATCCCCAATTGTACTGAGGACGTGTGCTCCGGAGTTGGCACCGGTTCTAACGCCTCTTTCCGGTAATCCTACTCCCAAGGCATAGTCCTGAATTCATGGAAGACTGCTTTGGTCCACCCGATCCTAAAAAGGCGACCGCTCAGACCCGTCCAACTATAGCCCTATCGCCATCACCTCCTTGTTCTCCAAAATAATGGAGTATATTATAAACTGCCAGCTCATGAGGTACCTTGAGGATCACCAGCTGATTAGTGACCGCCAATACGGTTTTCGTCGTGGTCGATCAGCTGGTGATCTTCTGGTCTACCTGATTCATAGTTGGGCGGAGGCAGTAGAGTCCAAGGGGTGGCATTGGCGTTAGTTTGGACATTGCGAAGGCTTTCGATCGGGTTTGGCACAAAGTGCTTCTTTTGAAGCACCCTTCCTATGGGCTTCCTGAGAAATTGTGCAATTGAATCACCAGATTTGTTGCAGATCGGAGCATCAAGATCGTTGTTGACGGTGCATGCTGCGACTACAAGCCTATTAACGCTGGTCTTCCACAAGGCTGCGTACTATCACCAACGCTGTTTCTTCTGCATATCAATGATATGTTGCAAACCGGCAGCATTCATTGCTATGCGGATGACAGCACTGGTGATGCTGTATACACCGGCCGTGCTAATATTTCTCGGGAAAACGTCGCCGAGTACCGGAACAAACTTGTGTCTGAAGTCGAGTCTTTGCTGAACAAAGTCTCGGATTGGGGCCGACTAAATCTAGTCCAGTTTAATCCTCAGAAGACACAAGTTTGCGTGTTTACCGCTAAAAGAACCCTTTGTCGTATCTCCTCAGTTTCAAGGCACTTTGTAGTATCGGAATCCTCGGCGTTGACATATCGAGTGACGTGCAGTTTCGTGGTCACTTGGAAGAGAAGGCCGAATTGGCCTCTAAAAGCTTGGCGTGCTCAGCAGAGCGGGACAGTATTTCATGCCGGTACAACGCCTGCAACTTAACAAGGCGCAGGTTCGGCCTCACATGGAATACTGTTCCCATCTCTGGGCTGGGGCCCCCAGTGCCAGCTCCTTCCACTTGACCGCATCCGACGCAGAGCGGCTCGAATCGTCGATGACCGAGTCCTTTCCGATCGGCTCGATTCATTGGCGCTGCGAAGAGATGTTGCATCTCTTTGCATTTTCTTTCGCATTTACCAAGGGAGTGGTCTGAGGAATTGTTCGGATTAATCCCAGCCGCCAAATTTCACGAACGCACATCGCGGCAGAACTCCCGATACCATCCACACCATCTGGATGATTGGCGGTCCACCACTGTGCGATTTAGAAGATGTTTTCTTCCTCGCACAACTTCCTTGTGGAATAGTTTACCACCAGCGATTTTTCCGTTCCGATACGATTTAGGGACCTCCAAGAAAACAGCCTACTCCTTTTAAAAGCCGGCAACACATCTGCAATTCCTCTGGTTCCCTGGTGTTGCAGTTGTTCATGGGCGGCGAGTGGTCACTTACCATCAAGTTAGCCGCATGCTCGTTTGCCCTTCTCCTATAAATAAAAAAATAAAGTATCACCACAAGATTAAGGCTTACAATATTATTTTTAAAAAAATGGAATTTAAAACATTATCTCATTATTCATTAAATCAAATCAACAAACACGGATAATAAATCATAATGTCGTACAATGATATATTTCAACAAACATGGACAATAAATAATAATGTCAAAATTACAATGGAATTACGCCAGTATAATCTAATTCTATGAATGAAATATTAATATGTCAAAGTAGATGTAAGCTTATAACTAAAACGTAGTGATTTTAATACTCTTTGCATAAAACATAATTCAGAAAATATTTCAAATATCAATTAATTTAGAATGTAAGCTTGTAGCTCAAATAATCGTTTTTCAGTCAATAATTCTAATAATTTATTCTAAATTTTTTTATCTCTAAATCTTTTAATTTGTCAGGTAATTGATTATATATTTTTGGTCCTATTGTACAAAAACTTTTGAGAAAAAGGCTGTCTTAGATGTGTGAAACGGTATAATATTAACATTATTCTTTGTTTGCCTCGGGTACTTAGTTGTGCGAGTTAAAATAATGTAAATTACTTTTGACCAATAAGTAGGCTTGGTATATGTACAATGAGGGTAAATTTAGGATTCTTAATTTTACAAACAGAGGTCTGCAACTGTCTGTTTGTTTGGCACCAAACATTGCCCTGAGACACTTTTTGCATAAGAAACAATGGCAACAGATTAACATCAGCCGCGCCTCCCCAATACGTAGCCATGATAAGCAGTAAGTGCAGCTTTTGTGAGACAGTTTGTGTTAATTTCGTAGAGGATAAACAAATTTACTAATTTTACTTGTGAGATATTCGGTATGCGGTTTCCAGCTTACATTCATCAACCAACACACCAAGGAAACGTATCTGTTTTACTCATTCAATGAAATGCCCTCATACTTAACAACAACAGTCTCTTGTTTCCGGTTTTGGGAAGATAAAACTGCATATATTTTGTCTTATCTATGTTTATGACGAGATCATTAGATTTCATCCAATTGATAATATCAGACAAAGCTTCAGCAATAACACATTCGTATGGTTTATTGCTGTTATTTTTATCATTACAGTAGAATCATCTGCAAAAGGATCATTTCATGCTGCACATGTCTAGGTAGGTCATTGATGTACAATAGGAAAAGAACTTTTATATTTAAATGCACCTAAAAGACATATATGAAACCGAAATAAATAATTCTGTTAATACTATTGTGACATGGCTTAATTCAAATAATCTTTACTTAATATTGACAAAACAAAATAACACAAATTGAAAATTACAAAATGGAACCTATAAATATGAATATAAAATATGAAAATTCGAAGATAGAAAATGTTCAATCAGTTATGTTTTAGGTATAAAATTGACAAAATTTCAACTGGAAGCCTCACATTGACCAGGTTTGTACAAAATTAAACCGGTTTGTATATGCTCTAAAAATATTGAGAAAAACTATATCACAAAAGTAGCCCTAGCTGCTTATCACGGTTATGTGTCTTCAGTATTATTATATGGTCTGCCTTTGTGGAGGAATTCTGTTGATGTGATTAGAGCGTTTAAATTACAAAAGAAATGTGTGCGAGCACTATGTGGTGCGTGGTTTCTTAATAGCTGCAAGCTCTTTATAAAAAAGATACGCGTATTGCTTTTGCCATGCATGTATATTCGAGAAATATGTATTTTTGTAAAGCGACACCCGAATTACTTCAAAACCCACGCTGAATCTCTCGAAAGGCAAACAAGGCATAAAAATAGATTATTTTACCCCAAATGCAGCTCTATATTTTATGTAAACAGTGCTCCTATGATGGCTATTAAAATATATAATAAATTACCCAATAACTTAAAAGACATGCCTTTGAATAAATTTAAAATTGAGATTAATAAATGGCTTCTTGACAAGTGTTATTATAGTGTAAAGAAATATTTTAATTGATTACAATATTATTTAATGTATTGTAGCAGCCAGGCTAATCAACCCTAAACGGTAGTAAATAATGTTACCCTGCTGCTACCATAACGCAGAAGGTGAAGGTCTGAAGAAAACATTTATTTATAAATTACCCCCGGCTACTGAGATACTGCGGACTGCATATCGATGCGAGATAATTTGACGTATATATTTAACTTTCTAATATAGAAACAAGAAACAGCCGCAAATATCATCAGCGCCGCATCGTCTTCACACGCCGGCTATCTTCATGCATCCGTCGACCATTTTCGAGCCGTTTCTTCAACGCCGCAGGGGGGCGATGTGGCGGCGCTGTCGTTGCGCCACAAGCGAAATACATCGAAGCCTAAATCGCGCTATCAAAGTTCCGAATTAAAAACAGTATATATACAATAGCTCCGAACTACCACTCGGAGCGTTGGCCGCTCCCCGGGCAGAACACCTTGCCCGGCGGGAGATCTCCCCTTTTCCTTCCACCCGCCACAGTGGTGACCAACCGACGTGATCTAAACAAGCAACCAACAACCTTAGGAAACTACAACTTCAAACCTTCATCATCGTCCTCAAGTACCCCATTCATTCGCTCCCGAGCAGATATTGTCTGCAGTCTTCACATCCTGCAAGCCATCTAGCTTTACAAAGGTTCATCGCAGCACTATAGTAATGCTTCCTGTTTTTTCAAGCTACTCTCTGCGCTACATTGTTCGGCACGGCTCTGAGCCTTACTGCTCGCCTCTGCTTCACGGCACTCTCGCAGATTACTTGCCTTCTTCTCGACTCACCGCAGACTACAAGGCAATTCCCTGGCACTTGCACATTCGTCGACATCTAAACTGCACTATCGACCTCCGGTCTGAGCGTCTGTCGTCGCACCACAAGCGAAAATACATCGAAGCCTAAATCGCGCTATCAAAGCTCCGAATTAAAAACAGTATATATACAATAGCTCCGAACTACCACTCGGAGCGTTGGCCGCTCCCCGGGCAGAACACCTTGCCCGGCGGGAGATCTCCCCTTTTCCTTCCACCCGCCACAGTAGTATGTAATTTATTCAAGCTTTTAACATTATGTACAATTTAATTTGATTATTTTAAGATATATTTGCACACCGGTACAACTCCCAGTAGAATATTATTGAGACTTACTCTAATACTAAATACCTGTATTACCTAAACATTTTATTCTGCAAATAAAGACTTTGACTTTGAAATAATGAATGAGTAATGAATAAGTCAAGATTTAGGGAATGCTCTTTGTAGCTTAATGCGCAAGTTGGAATCTACAATATAAATGCTTTTATCGAAATCGCCTTACCATTTAAATACTATCAAGGTATTCGTAGCTTAATGAAATTTTAGTCTACTCGTACATTGCTTGCATTTTTTAAACATTTATATGGATTATGTCGTTTGAAAATTAAACTTCTAATAAAAGATAATTAAAAAGAATGAAATAATTTCTGCCTAACAGCTTCAGAATAAGTATAAATAAACAAAAAGATCCTTATTTTGCGGTGGATTTACGTCTGAAGAAGGTTTTCGGATTAGATCACACATTCGTTGTGAAAATATTTGAGAGTCGTAAACTCTTGTGCAAGAGTGAAATAAATATATAGAAAGTTAGGGGATTAAGGAATAAAATGTCAATGAAAGATTTTGAAATAGCGTTGAAGCATTGATTGAAATTATTCGCAGCTGCAAATTTGTTTTTTTTTTCGATTGATATCATTTATCAAAGTCGAATAGAGTTGTGGTAGAGCTGGCTGTAAATTTCACAATCTGCGACCTGCCGGGGTTCGATCCCCGCCGGCACCAACGAAGTTGTTAATTGCTATTTCAAGTACTGATTTATTACGTGCTCGGCGGAAGGAAACATCGTGAGAACTCTGCATGTCTGAGAAATAAAAAATTAAAAGACATGTGACGTCACGCATTGTGGCAACGTAGCGGACACATCCTTGCCCTAAAGCCCTCTTAGAAATGAAAGGAGGAAAAGGGATGTCTATAGACTGTAGCTTTTATCTAAGTCGGAAATAAGCCTGGGTATAACACATTCATATACCGATAAGGTTTGTTTTGGATGTTTGATTCTACTTTTCTACGTGGTAGAGCCATGCTGCAGCTATATTTATAATATAGTTGTAGCACGAATGGGTCGGCTCGACCGGGGAAGGACCACGCTCTCACAGAATACCAGCGTAAAATAGCAGATTAATGCTGCTGTGTTTCGTATGGTGAGTGTAGAGAACCGGTGACCCTTTTTACTGGAAAAGAAGCATTCCATCTTAGTCCTCAAGGCTGACAACGCATCTACATTTTGATTTACAAACGAGGATAGACGTAGATGTTTATGGGCTACAGCAACCACTTACCATCAGGTGGACTGTATGCTCGTTTGTCACCCTATTTCTATATTTAAAAAAAACTTACATATTAAAACGGTGAGAAAAAAAATTAACAAGGCAAGACAAAGTAGGTAGTATTTATAAACTGGTCTATTTTTTTTATTTACAGAAGGTATGTACATATTATTGTATAAGTATTATATGATATAAGGTATCACGCAAGGTTGAGCAGCCGCTATTTGCGCACTTTCACCGCAGAAAATAGGCTTTTAACTAATATACAAAATTATTTTCTTGTTAGAAGATTTTATTTCTTAAATCTGCCTAGGAGTCCATCTAGGTAGGTACCACCCTGTTTGTTAATTATTTCTATTTCCAAATTGCAGTGATGCATTGCTGTGTTCCGGTCTGAAAGAAATAGAGAGCCATATGATTGCAGGCTGTTAAGCTTTCCATCTTAGTCCGCAGAGGTGACTACGCATCTCTAGCCTTCTTTGTTTTAAGTTACACAGGAAAGTGCAGTTGCCACTTTCTTTCAGTTGGACTGTGTGCTTGTTTGTGACCCATATTCTGTAAAACTTCATCTTTATGTTATACATTACATATAAAGATTTATATACTCGTACACGTCATGATTTTCAAGTTATGTAAGAATATTACCACTAATTTTAATTTTAAATTTCCGTTTAAAGTGTATTTTGTAATAGAACTATAATTAACAACTCAGTTCTCCTCTTACTCATAAATTATATACAAATTTAACTTCAAACGAAATGATATTTTCATGCAAGTAATCCTTTATAGAAGTTTCTTGACGGAAAAATAAATAATGCCTTTGTGGTTTGGAAAATATTTCCTTGGTAAAGAAAAAATTATTGTTTTTGAAAATTGAACATTACATTTTGTTAATTGACATTTAATTTCGCTTCAAAGATTACACATTAATTTTATAGATTAAGAGTGACAAACGAACACACAGACAACCCTGGTGGCGAGTGAATACTCAGGTCACTCTATAAAGTCCGGGGTAAATTCTGGTCATAACTAACAACACAAGGCCAAACTGGGCACACCTAGTTCTTCTCTTTGAGGGGTTCCAGTAGCATTCACTGAAGTACACCTTCAGGTCACTCTATTAAGTCCGGAGGTAAGGTCTCATCATAACTAACAAAACGACGCCAAACTTGGCACACCTAGTTCTACTCTTCGACAACCAAATCTATTATCGTTTAAGGATCAAAATGCAAATGCTTTGTCACACCTGGGGAATAAGAAGGATTTTCGTCTCCGATTCTTTACACTCACAGCGTTATGCTTTTTCACGCTGGTATTTCGTGAGAGCATGGTGCTTTCCCAGTTGAGCCGACCCATTCCTGTTGCAGCCATAATATAGCTACAGCGTGGTTTTACCACGATAAAATGTATAGTGAGGCAAACCATTCTTTTACAATGCGGTTGTGACATCACCGTTCATTAAGATTAGAATGCACAAGTCACCTTCAAAAAGAAGGAAAAGGATTATGTACCCTTTTTAATTTAAATTTATTATAAAGCATTCAACAGTGAAATAACATTCAATCAAGAAAATAACATCTAGGCAGTTACTTCGTTAGTGGATTATTGAGATTATATGAGATTATTATTTTTAAGAACGTTATCCGTACTATAGAAATTTCTCCTGAGTCAGAAGCGGATTTTATACATAACATACGATACGTATTGCAATACACAATGCCGTGTTACCTTAATATGGTAGTGAAAGTTGGATGTGGCAGTAGAAGCAAGAGATTAAAATTAATGCTGTAGAAATACGGCCATTAAAAAGTATCATAGGTGACTCATTACTCTGAAGGTGAGAATAAGAGTGAAAAAGAAAATGTGGTTTGCAAGAAGACGTTGTGAACAGGATTAAGAAAGGAATGCTTCAGTAGTTTGGACACTTAGAAGTAATGAATGAAGAAAGAGTGACAAAGCAAATTATGCTGCAGAAGTGAGTGGCAGATTTGGCAAGGGCCTCCCTAGACAGAAATGTCAACCAAATTGGCAATATTTAATATGGGCAAAATTAAGATAACTTGTAACCGACGAGCATGTGTGTAGAAATATGGATGTGCAAGAAGCGAGAGGATGTGTCAGTATCGTGCAGAGGTAAACTTATAGACAAACATTCAGACCAGGAATAATTGGTAGGCCACAGGTTCTTCCCAGGACAGAGGTTTTTCTAACCAGTGGTGAAAGTAAAAATGATTTTCAATAAGAATAACATGTAATCTATATTGAATAAAAATTATTCTATTCTATTTTATTTTAGAAGTACTTGTTTCGTGTGAGTTTCGTACTGTTATACCCTGTATTTGTTAGCCTTAGTGCTGCACTGCCCCTTAATTACGCTAACTAAGCCTTAAGGTTCAGTGAGTATAGCAGTGGAGCAGTTTGGCCAAGTCAGTCTGCTTCCATCTTCGAACCTGCTCGGTTGTCTACGGACCTAAGTTAAATTCTAATCAATTTGTAATATATAATCCATTTATCCTTTAATTAAATATCAGTGTTTTAAATAATTGTTTTTAAAAAGCAATCAGCCCGTCTCCGTATAACATTTTGGTGGCAGCGGTGGGATACGGAAATCCCCAGTGTCAAGTGAAGTGGAACCGCTCAGCAGACTCGCTCCGTATCCTAAAATCTTATAAAACTAAATCTTATTCTGTGTCGTCCTGGCGTGTCCTAGTGAACCCAAATATAGTGCAAGTGCTATACTCATCGCTACGGCCTGGACGTCCATTCCATTACGGAGACCCGATTCATTCCTGGAAAGGAGTTCACATACTTACCAAGGAAGACCCGCGATTACATCCTGAACCGCAATCATCTCCTTCCATCTACATACATACAGAAGGAAAATCACCTAGAAGAATTAACCAGAAAAGCATCCATCGTCTTAAAAGAACTATCGTCGAAGATTTCCATAACTCGAAATTCATCGTGTCCCGTTCAGTGCGCTACCGAAGACGCGCTTATCAATCGGAATGTTCCCGCTTATCGTGTTTGCAGCCGTCGCCCACGCATTACTAGTACTGTGAGTCGTTGGTCATTGTTTTGTCTAGACTTTATAAACCAAAGCTTCTCAACCTTTTATGTTCTTTGTTCAATTGAATTTAAATGTTTTAGAGTTTATTAATATTTTTACCATTTGTGATTATTTTATATTATTGCGTGTTCCTTATTGTAATTATTTTATATTATTGTGTGTTCTTGTATTGATTGATATATTTTTATTATGCCAAAAGTGGTGAAAGGGGAGGAGGCTAGTTTAACCTTTGAATTCACAGAGCCGGGTGTTAGTGACGCCCCGAAATCCACCCCAGCCACTCCAAGAGTTACTAAGGCCAGCATTGCAACTACTGCAATGACCGAGATGGATTTAAACACTTTGTTCAAATTCGTTAAACCGTATGACGGTAAATTCTTTTATTATTAATTGTAATAATGCTTATGAATTAGCCACAGAATCTCAAAAACAAATTTTATTTAAGTACATCATTAGTCAACTCCACGGTAAAGCGGAAATCGCTTGCTCCATAAAAGAGTTTAAAGACTGGGAACAGCTCAAGGATTTCTTAAAAACACAATTTAGTGAACGTAAACATTATGCTCATATCCTTACCGAATTACAAGAGGCAAACAAGGCCCACATGATAATGTCAGCCAATTTGCACTCACATGGAAACCTGTCTTTCACACAATAACAGAAATATCCCTATATAATACAAAGGCAAAAATTACCAGGTCGGGTTGCGGCCATGGAGGACCTTGCCCTCCATCATTTCCTTATAGGTTTACATCCCGCATTTCAAACATTGTTAGGTGTAGGTCTCCAAGACCCTTAATGACCATAAACTTAGCCATCTCGGAGGAACGTATTCAACAAAGCCTATACAAACGACCACAGCCAGAAACAAAACATGAACACAAACCTAGGCAAAACTTCGTAAAACTTTTAATACTAAGACGGCTTAGACTCAGACTTATCAAAAATTTTCACAGTACCCAAATTCTAACCAACAGAGCTCCACTAACGCTTTTGTCGATATTGTAAGACGGCGGGACACGACATTATGGCCTGTAAAAACGAGAGTATTCAACAATCGATTCAAGAACCAAAATATTCCACCAACCTCTCAATTCCAATATAGCCACAACCACGGGTTAACTTCATAGAGCAACCCAATGATGAGGAAGTCCAAGAAGATTCCATCCTTACACAGCGACAATCAAACTTTAAACGATCAAGTCTCGCCACGGTGTCGCCTGAGACTAGATCCTAAAGCCGACACCAACCATTCCTCCCTCAAATCCAAGGACCACATGGGTAAGCAGCCCCAAACAAGTGTCCAAAATCCAAGGACCACACGGGTAACCAGCCCCAAATAAGAGTCCGAAAATCCATGGACCACACGGGTAACCAGCCCCAAATAAGAGTCCGAAAATCCATGGACCACACGGGTAACCAGCCCCAAATAAGAGTCCGAAAATCCATGGACCACAAGGGTAACCAGCCCCAAACAAGTGTCCAGTCATCCAAGACCCATAACTTGAAAGTTCCCTCTCCAACAAGCAAAATCGAAATTTACGAAATAAATCTAGATACCACTAAAAGGTTGTTACCACATGTCCTTCTCGATTCATCCGTCACGGATATCCCACTGTCTTTGCTTGTCGATTCAGGGTCTGCCATATGTTTATTAAAACAGTCTAGTATCCAGAGAAATATCAAACTCATAAAAGAACCTATCAAACTTAAGGGCGAGGATCTACAACTACTGAGGACATTTTCGTTGAAATTAAAATTAAATAAAACCACATCCGCGTCATATAAATTCCATGTCATTAAAGATGTCAATCTGCCATATAACGGCATCATAGGCTTCGATTTCCTAACCGCGTTTGGCTGTAAAATTGACTACACAAACGATACCCTCAAGATCGGTAAATTAGAAATAAAATTACATTTCGTTGATCCATTCTATATCATTCCACCACGCACCGAAACTGTCATTGAATGTTCGGTTTGCGATACCAATCTTAAAGAAGGCCTTATCACTGATCAACACATATCAGATAATTTACTTATATCTAATTGTATCGTAAAAATCAAAGAAAATAAACGCGTTAATTTAACTATAGCCAATACTTCAGAGTTTCCTGTAAACCTTAATCCAAATTTAAATCTTAAAGTCACACCTTTACATTCTGACGCAGTTCAGGTGAACACGAACATCTTTAACACGACTAAAAGAACAAACGATGTAATAAACTCATTAAGAATAGAACATCTAAACCAAGAAGAGTCCAACGCCCTCATTGAACTTTGTTCCCAGTATTCCGACATTTTTCATCTGCCCGATGATCAATTAACTTATACATCCGCCCTTAACCATCAAATTAAAACGAACAGCGAGACGCCCATCCATACTAAAACGTATAGGTTCCCAGAATGTCATAAAAAAGAAGTCGAGACCCAAATCAATAAGATGCTCGACCAGGGAATAATAGAACCCTCATCCTCACCTTGGAGCTCACCAATTTGGATTGTGCCTAAGAAATTAGATTCCCAGGGACAACGTAAATGGCGAATAGTAATTGACTATCGCAAACTTAACGATATTACTATCGGCGAAACTTATCCTATTCCACAAATTTCTGAAATCCTAGACCAGCTGGGTAACAGAAAATATTTCTCAACCTTAGACTTAGCTTCCGGGTTTCACCAATTGTTAATCAAATCCGAAGATGCACCTAAAACAGCATTCTTTGTACCTCAGGGGCATTTCCAATTCAATAGGATGCCTTTGGCTTGAAAAATGCTCCGTCCACCTCCCAGAAGCTCATGAATGCATGTCTATCAGGACTTCAAGGTTCACGATGTTTCGTTTATTTAGACGACATCGTTATTTACTCTTGATCTTACTTCTCACATAGATAATCTCAATGCTGTATTTAACAGACTCAAGTTATAATCTCAAGTTACAACCTGAAAAATGCGAATTCCTTCGTAAAGTAATTTATTTAGGCCATATAATCGGTGAACATGGTGTCGAACCCAATCCCGAGAAGAGGGCTGTCTGAATTTCCAGTTCAAAATCATCCAAAGACATTAAATCCTTCCTAGGCTTAGTATCTTACTACAGACGTTTTATCCCTGATTTTACTAAATATGCAAAATCCCTTACGTCTCTTTTAAAAGGATGTCCCTTTTGAATGGAAGAATGAACAACAGCTTTCTTTCGAGACCTTGAAAGGTAAACTCGTTACAGCTCAATCCTTGCATATCCGGACTTTACTATACCTTTCTCTTGACATGCAACGCATCAAGTATGCCATCTCTGCTATTCTCTCCCAAGGTCCAGTAGGACAAGATCGACCTATTGCTTTTGCCTCGCGCACACTTAATAAAGCAGAGAATAATTACAGCGTAACCGAAAAAGAGTGCCTTGATAGTATTCGGCACCAAAACATTTCGTCCTTATCTATATGGCAACCGATTCACAATAATGACGGACCATAAACCTCTCCAGTGGCTTTTTAATTGCAAAGACCCTGGTTCCCGCCTTGTTCGATGGCGACTTAAATTGGAAGAATTTGAGTATCATATACATTATAAAAAGGGCAAAACCAACAAAAACGCTGACGCACTATCACGGTTTCCTGTGAACCCTGTCCAACCTGCAGACCCACCAACGTCCAATCCTCCTATAGTGGACCCGGGTCGAAATCTAGACAAAGATCTAATGGACTTACTAATTTCTCCACCTTCCTTTAATCCAGACGAAGCAATCTCTCCTACACTGGATTTAGCTGAAGATACTTCCCCATTACCCTACGTTGATTTACCTTCTAATATTCCAGACACCCTAAGGAAGAAATCGAAAACGAACCTATTAACACCTCAACCGGAACCTGAACAGATAGCACCACCCGAAATTCAAACCGATAATGTCCCATTTCCATCCACGAGTTCATCCCCAGACGTACCTGTTGATTACCCAACCTTCCTTAAATCTATGTCATGCAAAGATAAAACTTTTAACACAGAGTAGAAGAGCATAACGAAAATCTTATGAAATGTGCCGCGAAAGTAATCCTGGTCCCAACATCTATAGATTTAGATGAATCTAACCCGTACATTCAAGAAATATTAACCGACCCTGAAATTATCACCGACATACAGGAGTCCGAGAAGAACTCTTCTCTTAAAAATCCGAATACCACTGCTGAAGAAACTAGTGAGTGCTTACTGCATTATATATCAATCTTTGGCATTCCTAAGATGATCCTTACCGATCAGGGACTAATTTTACTTCAGACCTATTCAGAAAACCTGTGAATTCCTCAAAATTAAAAACTTATGGTCTTCACCATACCATCCTCAAACCAAGGCTCCTTAGAGCGGGCCATTCAACCCTAAAAGAATATTTAAAATCTTACATTAATGAAGAACAGTCCTCGTTATGTGTACAGCCATGCTTGCCTATAACACATCCGTTCACTCTACTACACATTACACACCTCACGAACTTATGTTTGGGAGTAAACCATTTATTCCTAATTCCATTTATAATGAATCTCCAGGGCTACATACCCGATTATGTCCGCATGTTGCAAAAACCTGAAATACTCCAGAGAAGGCTTTAGACTTTATAAGAAAGTCAAAGGAATCCTCCAAGTCATACTATGACACCATACTCGACCAGTTAAATATAAAGTCGGTGAGTATGTCTACATAAAGAACCATTTGAGATTGCGGGCACTCTCCCTCTCTGGAAGGTCCCTATAAAATAGTTAAGGTACATAGTAATAATACACTTACCCTACTAATCAACCGACGCCATGTCACGCATCAATTCGATCAGGTGAAACCTGCATCAAGTCGGAAGTAACCTGTAAAATAAACAAACTTAGTAAATAGCTAGTGCCTGAAAGTTAATTATACTTACCTATAAGCGTAGTCTCGCCATCTGAAAAAAAATAGTTATAAAAGAAAATTAGGTTAATTAATACTTACCTTTGTTTAGTATTAACTATAGTAATTATTTACAGAACTCCAACTCGAGGTCAATCGCATCAAGATTATATTCAACAAATAACTTCGAGTGCAGGCATCTACTTTGATTATTTAGGTACATTAAAAATTAATAACGCCCAGCTGAAAACGTTAATTCCAATAGATATTGCACACTTTAGCCTTCACATAAGAAATATAGGAAGCACGTTAGATACAATTAAATTTTTATGTGACCAAACTAGGACTCTAGAGATTATTGCCGAATGTCACAATATGCTTCAACCATTAGCGGTACGTAACCAGGACTTGAACAAGGACTACAAGTGTGAATCCATCTCACACTTATTAGATAATAGAGCCAAGCGCAGCGCTGGTTTGGAGGTATTGGTACAATGTTAAAACATATTTTTGGTACTCTAGATGAAGACGACGCTCTAAAGTATGAAGAATCAATAGAATCTGTACAAAATGATGAAAAACAATTGGCTTCTTTAATGAAAGAAAACATTTTGGTTACTACCTCTGTAATAACGTATTATAATGATACACTAAATAAAATAAAAAACAACGAAGCAAAGCTAACTACAGCTATCGACAATCTCTCTATTAGAATTAAAAATATTTCTGAATTAACTAATGGTCTACAAATATCTGCTAATATTAATGAAATTTTTGACAGTTTAGAAACTTCAATTCTTACATTATCTTTTCAATTAGAAGATATCATAAACGCTATTTTATTTAGCAGTAAGGATATTTTACATCCAGCCGTTATAACGCCACAACAGTTATACCAAGAACTTGCCGATAACTATAGGTATCTACCTAATAATTTAGTATTGCCTGTTTCTTTAGATATTAAGAATATACATTTAATTTTAAGACTTTGTAAGATTATTTGCTATTATATAAATAATAAAATCATATTTTTGTTGCAAGTGCCACTGGTAGATGTAGAAAATTATATGTTGTTTCATAGTATAGCTCTAACTACACCATATAATCCAACGGAACCAATTCATTTAGTTTAATTATACCTAATAATAAATACGTTTGCGACCAAAGACAAAACACATTACTGCAATATTGACGACTTAAGGAAGTGTACAATTGTGCAACCAGGAACATTCATCTGTGACGTAAGCAACGTGTATTCGGTGGACGCTAAACCATCCTGTGAAAACTTATGTCTAAAGTGATCAGTGAAATCCCGTTACAATGCGAAACTAAATTTATTTTTGGAAAATTGGATATCTGGAAACCATTAATAAATAATTTTAAATGATCATTGATCAGAATCAAGAATAATGTCAGTATAATGCATTTGTTTTACGTGAAATGAATGTAAAGAATCCAGACTCTTTGAACTGGTAACGATTCTTAATGGATCTATCAAGTGGACTATAGACTTATTTGTCACTTTTACTTTAACAAACAACATCGACATCCTTCTGAAATCTGCGGCTTGATAGGAGATCGGAAATAGGGCCGTAGAGTTGCTGGCGTGCTTGTCACGCACCTCATGTTCTTGTGATCCGCTATCATAAACAGGGCGAAAGTGGCTCCGTGAAGGACGACGTTTCACCGTCATCTTAAAATTAGTGACATTATTGTGATCCTCCTCCCGTAACGTCCTTTTACGCTGAGAACCATCGTCGCCTGCTTCGGTCGGCGACCAGGTATCAAGAGGATTACCTACATAAACTTCTTTTTACTATCTTTACCTTTTCGCTGTCCCGTTCACAATAGGTAATTGCTGTTGTTTTACTATTGTATCTGAAAACCTGACAGTGAAGGTGTTAAACCAGTGCTTGATTACTATTTCACCCAATAACAAGTGAAATTTATTAATGCAATTGTAAAGAGTTGTGTTTTGGAGATGTTATTAGTTGGATGTACTCAATAAAATGGCAAAAGAGAGGTTCGCTACACTCACATAACTTGATTTAGTTCAAAGAAAAATTCATTCAAATCAGATTGATGATGTTATTAAGGCGAGATCCCAAACTCAGTTGAAGATCCTATTTTATATGGAATAATTGTTAAAATATCCTAAAATATATATAATTGTTAAAAATAAGTTTAGGGTATGACCAAAAACAAGTATTTATATTGCGTAATAATAAACAGTTATAAATAAATTGCCAGGATTTTAGCTAAATTTATGTCACAGCCACATTTAAGCAGTTTAATTAAACTAAATGGGTACTCTACCCTGTAATTATCGAGCAGTAATGTTTCTTGGTCTTTCCTTAATAGCAATGTTATGTGCTCTGAACATGCAACATCTTCCACATGGTCTCTCCTTCTGTTACAACATATTACGTTTATTTAAACTCATAAATATCCATGGTATCATCCTTGAGTATGGACCGCTCCCTTTGTATGGATAATTTGCCTTAATCGTTAAGAATAGCAGGCGGATTGACGATCGCAGGACCAGACGTCCCGTACCCTTGAGGCTGCTACTCGTCACCAATTTGGGTATTTACACCTTGCGTAAATGAGATGGTTAATCTGCCAACTATCGGAAGCCGGTTACTCTGGTGTAGAACCAGCGTATATCCTGATTACGAAATCTATCACGCACAGAAACTCCCTTGTAACCGACGGCAAAGTTAGTAAGCTGAATTGGCAATGGATTGGCAATATAACTTGAAGAGACGACGGCTGATAGTGAATAAGGTTTTCTCAGTGGCAGTCTCCGTAAGCGAAGTGTATGGTGGTTCTCCACAAGATAGTGACGAGTGATGACTGTAAAATATGCACAAAGTCGATGGATGCAGGTGGCTCAGTACTAAGGTTTGTGGCATTCCTCGGAGAAGGATTCCTATGTCTAGCAATGGAATTGTGATGGGCTGTATTGGTAGTAATGATGATAAGGTTAAAGTATATTTTCTTACATATAACATAACATAAATACTCACGCCTGTCACAGAGGGGTAGGCAGAGACTACGGACTTCCATTTGGCACGATCTGTACACCTCTCTCGCCTCCTTTATCCATATATCTACGCATACACGCTCGTCGGTTAAGGTACTCCTAATCTGGCCCATTTTCAATATATCCCAAATTTGGTCGATAAACCTTCGTCTAGAGCGTCCCTTTCCGACTCTGCCGTTCACTTCTGCAGCATAAATTTGCTTTGTCACTCTTTCTTCGTTCATTCTTTCTACAGACCAAACCACAAGCATTCCTTTCTTAATCCTGGTCACAACGTCATCTTGCAAACCACACTTTTCTCTTATCCACTATTTCTCACCCTGTCATTCAGATTCAGCCTAGCATACTCTTTAATGACATTTCTACAGCATTTATTCTACTCTCATGCTTCTTCTGCCAGACCAACTTTCACTACCATACATTAAAGTAGGGACAAACACAACATTGTGAATTGCCGTGCCTTTTGACATTCTGACTCTTGACATGTAATGTGAGCCCCATTCACTTACCTGCGTTCACTCGTCGTTCTATATCCTTATCATATCTACCATCCTGCTAAATAAACATCCCAAATATACAAACTCATCCACTTGCTCAATCAACTCCCCTTCTATTCTTATTTCACAAACGTTTTCTTTCTTCTCTTTCAAAACCATTACTTTCGTCTTACTTGCGTTCACTTTCATACCTCTTTCTTTTAATGACCGGTTCATTAAAGTAACCATCATTGTAACTCGGCCGCCGACGATGCAAATATGACTTGATCATCGGCGTACATATTTGCATCGTCGGCGCATCGAACGCAGGAAATAGATGAATGGGGCTCTACACGCTATTGTCAAGAGTCAGAATGTGTCAAAAGGCACGTTTGGCAATTCACAATGTTGTGTTTGTCCTACTTTAATGTATGGTAGTGAAAGTTGGGTCTGGCAGAAGAAGCATGGTAGAATAAATGCTGTGAAATGCGGTCATTAAAGTATGCTAGGGCTGAATCTGAATGACAGGGTGAGAAATAGTGTGATAAGAGAAAGTGTGGTTTGCAAGATGACGTTGTGACCAGGATTGAAAGAATGCTTCGGTGGTTTGGTCATGTAGAAAGAATGAACAAGAAAGAGTGACAACAAATTTATGCTGCAAGTGAACGGCAGAGTCGGAAAGGACGCCATAGACGAAGGTTTATCGACCAAATTGGCGATATATTGAAAATGGGCCAGATTAGGGTACCCTTAACCGACGAGCGTGTATGCGTAGATATGGATGTAAAGGAGGCGAGGTGTGCCAGGATCGTGCCAAATGGAAGTCCGTAGTCTCTGCCTACCCCTCTGGGTGACAGGCGTAGTGTTTATGTTATGTTATATGTGAAAATATATTTTAATTTTATCATCATCATTACCAATACAGCCCATCACAAGTCCACTGCTAGACATAGGAATCTTGCTCCAAGGAATGATACAAACCTCAGTACTGAGCCCCCTGCATCTATCGACTTACTGCATCTTACTAAGTCGTCACTCGTCACAATCTAGTGGGGAGCCACCTTACATTTCGCTTACCGAGGCTCTGCTGAGAAAACCTTTATCTTTATTGACTATTAGTTGCCGGCTCTTCAAGTTATATTGCCAATCCATTGCCAATTCAGCTTACTGATCCTTTGGGTTATGTCGGTTACTCGGGGAGTTTCTGTGCGTGATAGATTTCGTAATCAGGATATACGCTGGTTCTACACCAGAGTAACCGGCTTCCGATAGATAACGAGTTAACCATCTTGTTTACGCAAGGCGTAATTAACCAATTGGTGACAAGGGCAGCCTCAAAGCTGAGACGTCTGGTTTTACGATCGTCAATCCGCCTGCTATTCTTAACGATTAAGGCAAATTATCCATACAAAGGGAGCAGTCTACACAAGGATGATGATACCATGGATATTTATGAGTTTAAATAAACGTAATATGTTGTAACAGAAGGAGACCATGTGGAAGATGTTGTATGTTCAGAGCACATAACATTGTTACCGAGACCAAGAAACATTACTGCTCGATAATTACAGGTGAGTACCCATTTAGTTTAATTAAACTGCTTAAATGTGGGTTTGTGATATAAATTTAGCTAAAATCCTGGCAATTTATTTACAACTGTGTTTATTATTACGCAATATAAATACTTGTTTTGGTCATATACCTAAACTTATTTTTAATTATTATATATTTTTAGGACATATTTTTAACAATTATTCCATATAAAATAGGATCTTCAACTGAGTTTGGGATCTCTGCCTTAATAACATCATCAATTCGATTTGAATGAATTTTTTTGAACTAAATCAAGTTATGTGAGTGTAACCTCTTTTATTTATTGAGTACATCCAACTAATAACATCTCCAAAAACAACTCTTTACAATTGCATTAATAAATTTCACTTGTTATTGGGTGAAATAGTAATCAACACTGGTTTAACACCTTCACTGTCAGGTTTTCAGATACAATAGTAAAACAATAGCAATTACCTATATGTTGTGAACAGGACGGAAAAAAGATAGTAAAAAGAAGCTTTTTGCGTAGGTAATCCTCTTGATACCTGGTGCCGACCGAAGCAGGCGACGATGGTCTCCACAGCGTAAAGGACGTTACGGAGGATCACAATAATGTCACTAATTTTCAAGATGACGGTGAAACGTCGTCCTTCACGAACCAATTTTCGCCCTGTTTATGATAGCGGATCACAAGAACATGAGGTGCGTGACAAAACGCCAGCAACTCTACGGCCTCATTTCGATCTCTATCAAGCCGCAGATTTCAGAAGGATGTCGATGTTAAGTTGTTAAGTAAAGTGACAAACAAGTCTATAGTCCACTTGATAGATCCATTAAGAATCGTTACCAGTTCAAAGGTCTCGATTCTTTACATTCATTTCACGTAAAACAAATGCATGCTACTGACATTCTTGATTCTGATCAATGATCATTTAAAATGAGTATAACTGAATTAAATATTAGTAATTAATTAAGGCGTCGATCTTACAGTCGAAATTCCGTATAATTTATTCATTTTCTTCCACTTCATCTAAACCTTGAGTCTGGATTATATTATCCGAAATCAAGGACCCTAATTCATAAAAGCTACTAAGCTTGGGTCATCTTATTTGTAATGTTCTCGAAGGAATAATCAATTTTTTAAAGTTTTTTTTTCAAATATTTGTTCAGCCTGTAGACTCAATAAAGTCAATTTAAGTTAAAAAATCGCGATTTAATTTTTAAGAAAATTGTAAATGAACACACATGTTTGTCCTTGTGAAATTTATGTGTATAAACTGCCCCACGATACAGGAGAAAGTCTAATGTGGAGGTAACGTTTTTTTAAAAAAGAAACTAAGAAAAAAAATTGTAATACTTAGAAAGGAACAACGTAATCATAACCGTGTAGTGGGAGTATAAAATGCTACCTCATAATATCGTCCCGTGGGTGTCATCAGAGGCGACAAAGGAAACAGAACCAGGAGATGGGCAGCAGCATCTTCTAGATAACAACGGGCTTGACAAGCGTGGCAACTATGGCAAATATATTCCCTAAGAAGAAAGAGAATGGGATTTTGGGCCCGAAGTTAACAAATTGGTTTATACTTTAAAAATTATCTATATTTTCGAAAGTTAAATACAAACAACTAAGCTCTTTTAACAAACTAGAATTCGAAAAAACAATGAAATAAGAAATAAATTAGAAAATATTCGGATTCAAAAAATTAAAATAAAATAAAAAAGCTTCCAACGTTTCATTAATATTCTATTATTTACTTTGAATGATATATTTATTAGGAAATAAAATATATTATTATTCCCTTAATGAATAAAGAAATAAACATTTTATGGCAATAAATAGATTAGCATAAAGAATCGATACACTAGTGACATTCTCGTTTCTGAAACTACGAGTACCATTAAACGTCTTCTCATTTTGAAACTTGACTTGACAGTTCAAAGTTCAAAACTATTACCTTAAAAGAAAAATACCGATTTTCAATTCGATTTGAATGGAACGGAATATAATCGATTCTAGATTAAATTGAGCATTTCAATATATATTTTCGATTATTTTTTTGTTAACTAGGGAGATAAAAAAATATTGCGAACATATTGTGACGGCTCATTATTATTATTATTAAATAATAATTAAATTCAATATAAAGACATTTAAAAATATCACAGATATAATATTTTGAACAATTAAAATGCATTAATAAGCATAAAGTTAAAATATTCATTTTAAATATTAAGAATTATAGTATAGTAAAGGCTTAATATTGTTTTTGAAACCTTTAAATTTATTAAAACTTTGCTTGAAATATTCAAAATGTATTAAATAATAGAGTACAAGTCGATTACATTGCAATAATAAAGATAAATAACATTTGTAACGTAATTAATTAATGGGTCAAAAAGTTAATGAGGGTGTTCTTGTATTACTAGAGGTGTTCATGTAATGATTGCTTATATGAGGAGATGCCTGAGACACATACCCATGGGTGTATATATATATATATATGGGGTGGTAGGGTTACCGACTGCTAATAGTACTGTTGCACAATGTTTAGTCCTATATTAGGGACTTATGATGGTAAGGTCTATGATACAAAAGCATTAATATACCTATAGAAGGTCTTTATGATGCATAAGCATTATGATAGCAGAGTTTGACTTGAAGTCCCATATGTAAAAGACATGTAATAGTAAGGTCTATGAACTAAAAAATATGTGGAAGATCCCAAATATGTAAAAGCATTATATTAAAAGAAATGGGACTTGAAAAGGATTATTATAGTGGCGTGTAGATTGTTTCACAGCGTCCGAGACCGAGGTAAATTTGGATTAGCTAACTGATGTGTATTAGACATATCATCTTAGTGCCGGTGGTAAGCGGGTTTGTTGTAGCGATACGAATTGCCCGTGAACATACACCTACAGTTTGTGGGCGGCGTCTTAGCGCATAGCTTTATGATACGTGGGCTATTTTTCGGATTAGGGTGAGTGTGTTTGATAGTTAGTACTTTTAAGTGCAGCAAGCATACTCAACTGCATGCCTACTGTAATAGGGCTATGATACGTGGGTTTTGCTACTGACGTCTTAGTAGCGTACTAGTATAATACGTTAGTGGTATTTTTAGTTAACAAAAATACCAATATTTTTACCAAAGTCGATAGGGATCATGTGTTGAGGGTGCCATCCGTATAATAGTTGCATTGATGCCTACTACTTGCGGTATTGCGTCTTGTGATGGATCTGTGGGTGTGCCGCCTGATTCGACGCATGTTGTGGTTCTGGTCGATGGAGGTATGCGGGTGATGATGTCTGCTGGGATTGTATGGGGACCTTGGGATGGTGTAAGCCCGACGATAGTGGTGCTTGAGATGCTTGTTGCGTTCTGCAGCATTGTGTCTCTGCGATGGTTGTTGAGCGGGTCGAAATTCTCAATGGCTCTCCGTCTTGGTTTGACTCACAACCTAAGTAGCTTTCCCAAGTCTGGTCCCTTCATTAAAGGTGCAGACTATCTGACCTCCATGATGTTTTATAAAACAACATAATAATATATCTCTGTAAATTTCCCACCTTTGAATGATTGAAGGCAACTTGTTGGTAGGTGAGACAAACATGAACAAAAATACATATACTCAACGTCAGTGACACAAACTCTTTCTTGTGGCGAATTATTACTATTATCTTATAAGTGCCTGTGGCTATATCTGCCATTGTATTGCTTGGTGGAGTATATGTGTCGACCTCATGTGGGTGGTAGCTGGAGGGAGAATCTGAGGAGGCTCTCAAGGCTGCGGCCGAACGCCGCGCAACGTGGGACCCTATTCCCTTGAGGTGAGCATTAGACTCACGACACGCTCTGCGGCTAGTTAGCCGTGCTGATCATGCAATTTGTGGTGATGCCTTACACTTACATCACGTTTGCAGTAATGGCTGTCTGGCATGTGGTGGCGCTCACGGAGGGCTTTTATAGCCAGTGTGCCTATTATTGCCTAAGTCGTGTGACGAACATTCAATGTGTCTGGATTTAATCGTATTCTGTAGGCGTTTACACGCATCCACATGAGCGAATTTGGTCGATGTTTGTGCTTGCGCACTACTAAGGGGCCAAGTCCTCTTTTACTGGTACGCCAGTTATTTTGCTGTAGACTACGGTCCAGTTCCCAACTTAACGTTCCTCTTCAGGGGAGTGGGTTGGTTGGTTGGCACTCACCGTGTGTGGAGCCGTGTGTCATTTAAATGTGGGAGAGCGAAGCTCTTGTATCTGGTATTTGATATAAATATTGTGAGCCTTTCCAAGCGGACCGGGATTAATTAATAAGGAATTGACTGGTGTGAACCTGATACAAGTGGAATAGGGACGATTTAATGTTCTTAACCTTTTTTTGAACCCTGTCTTCGTAAACGGGATTCTTTAGCTTATAATGCACTACCAACAGCTTTCGACTGCTCTAGTGAATATCCATTCTTTCAAGAACACCTAAAAGAACTAAGTTGCTATACAAACACAACGTAAATAAGGGTCCTAATTAAGATGATCGCCATAGATATATTAAACGGTCTATATTTAAACCTTTAGAAAGGTCAATATATGGTTAATATACCGGTCATGTAAATTATATATATTTTTATATATCATATAGATATAGAGTCTAAAGATGGGGGGGGGAGTGTTACTATATCTACAAAATAATAATAAAAAATACAAAATATCAAAATGCCAACAAATAACAATTACAACAACAATTCAAGTAATCGATTTCAGATCATTTCAGATATTATACTTCACTTCACTGAGTTGTTGTTTTAATTTTCGTAAATCGTTGTTTTAGTTATCGAGAATCTTCCTTACACGACTGAGCTGGCCTTGTTATATTGAAATACGTCGCAAACCTTTCGATTTAATATTGACATCTTGGACCATTGTTTTAATTATTGTAATACACTTATAGCAGGTATGCGAGTTTATAAATATATATAATATTGTATCTTTAGTATTCAGTAATTATAGTGAAAAATCGCCAGTTACAGTGTAGATAATACATAATCTCACTTTTACTTACTCTACCATAACTAAGCTCAAAATCTTGCCAGATTTTAAGCAATGAATTGTTTATATATAAGCTTTCCAATGGTCTTACATTCATCTTGTTAACACCTCGGCCCAAAAATGTATGGAAACGTCTCCTTCTCTTTTATGGAGGAGGCTAATGTTCAGCAGGGGACTTTTTAGAGGCTGTAAAACTATAAAACATATTTAAGTTTGTAGTTTTAAAGAGGAGAAAAATAAAATAAAAAATTAAATTACCCTGAGCTATTCCGTTTAGAATTGACAATATTATTTTTCTAAAAAAATTGCTTTCTTTTTTGCTTAGGATTTTGCCTGGTTAAATACTACCGTCCGTAATATAAGCCTGGTAAAGTTATGTACCGTGTAGTGGTGGTGTAAGAATATCAACTACCCCATATCATCAAGTATGTGTTTTTTTTATAAGATAAGGGTGACAAACTGACTTGGTAGAGCCACGCTGCAACTATATTATGGATGTAGCGCGAATGGGTCGGCTCGACTGGGGTTGGACCACGCTCTCACAGAATACCAGCGTAAAATAGCAGCTTAATGCTGCTGTGTTTCGTATAGTGAGTGTAGAGAACCGGAGACCCTTTTACTGGAAACGAGGCATTCCATCTTAGTCCTCACGGGTGATAACGCATCTGCATCTTGATTCTTAATTGAGGATAAATGTAGATGTCTATGGGCCACAGTACCCACCTACCATCAGGTGGACTGTGTGCTCGTTTGTCACCCTATACTATAAAAAAAAAGAGCACAAATTCCACCTGGTGGTAAGCAGATGCTATGGCCCATAGATATCTACATTTATCCTTGACTACGACCCAGTCGTGCTACAACTATAACTATACTTGCAGCATGGCTCTTCCACGTATAAAGCGTTGTCCATGGACTGTAGTAACCAATAATGATAGGTTCAATTTTATAAAAAAACTGTGGGGAGAAAGACATACCCGTTATATTACGCCTAAGTCATATCAAGCATACATTATACGAACCAACAGAAATGTAGTTTCTTACAAACATACGTTTAGTCAAATATTACCTTTAATTTAAATTCTGTTGTGTTGAGTCCTAAGGCGATAATTCATCTTCGTATTTTCAGCGCTCAATGTTTTCCCATAGGATGATGATAATTAAGCTCGTCACGATCTCATTTTAAATCAAGCGAATAATTTATTTTACGTCGTTGGTATGAACGACGCTTCCATTTGGTATTTTGGTTTACGTTTTGACCTGTTTTTAATTTATATAACGTAGCATAATATTATGGCATCAGGGCGAATATGCATTGTTTGTTGTCAGTAAAAATGCAATCTTATCATAGACAACACCTATCTAGAAAAAATTGTATAGTAAAATAATTAAAGATATACCTTGATTGATATTCGGCGACAATATTTTCTTCCGCAGCGTTAAAAGAGCTACTAAAACTTATAGCCCAGATGAATAACATTTATCTGATGATAAAATAAGAAAGACTGTTACAAATCACTTACTACCCATGATACCTTATTTTCGACTTATGCGCCATAACGGTCACCGCTAGACTTTCGTGCCGCTTCTTATAATATTATGGATTCTACTCGTTTTACCGTTACCGTTACAGCCTATTAAAGTTCACTGCTGAACATAGGCCTCCTTTATAGATTGCCTCATAAGGGGGATATTTGCCATAGTTGCCACGCTTGGCAAGCGGGTCGGCAATCGCATTTATTATTTTTCAGTCGTTATTAGGAAGACGTTGCTGCCCATCTTCTGATTGATTTCCCTCTGTCGTCTCTTACGACACATACGGAATGATATGGGGTAGTGAGTATGCTTACTCCGCCCCTACTCATTTTGTATTCACTTAAATAGCCTCGAACCGATAATACTCGTATTTCACTGGATATTCCTCAATGCATTTCACTACGTAGATCGAACAAATAATAATATAGCCTCTGTAAATAAATAAGAAACCTGGACGTCCAACACCCGATTCTGCCCGTGACCAAGAATACCTACTGTAAAGTGCCCGAAAGAGCGAGAATTAAAAAGTTAAAATTAAACGCAATTAAGTATATAATATTATTTTAATCCCGTGTAGTGGCGGGTAAGAATACCCTACCCATATCTTCCGTGGGTGTCGTAAGAGGCGACAAAGCTGATACAGAAGATGGGCAGCAGCATCTTTCTGATAAAGCCAAAAACAATAAAAACTGCGGTTACCAACCCGCTCGCCAAGCGTGGCAACTATGGCAATATACCCCCATGAGCGACGACACAAATAAACGGCTGGTCCCCGGCCCCGCTATTCCTGCTACGGTGGCGACCATGGTAACGGCAGGGCAGGGGTGCTAAGAATCTCCGGTGGAGGTTCGGTTGCCACCTGACGACTCGACCTGGCAACATATAACGCACGCACTGAGGACTGACGAAGATCCTGGAGCTGGAAGAAGAGATGATAAGTTACGCTGGAATATAATAGGACTATCCGAGGTCCGAGGAGACGTGATCCTCGAATCCGGTATTCTATCACGGGAGGCGACAATCTGTCCCAGGCTGTGTCAGTTTTTTTTTTATAGGATAGGGTGACAACAGCACACAGTCCACCTGATGGTAAGTGGTTGCTGGACCATGGACATCTACACCTATCTTCAAAGAATCAAAATGCAGATGCGTTGTCACCGTGAGGACTAAGATGGAATACCTCTTTTCCAGTAAAAGGGTGCCGGTTTCCACTACCACTACAGAAAACAGCAGTGTTAATCACTATATTTACGCTGTATTCATGAGGCAGTGGTCCTTCCCAGGTCGAGCCGACCCATCGTGCTACAACTATAGTTTATCGTCCACAAGTCTCGTGTAACGTTGTAGATCAGGGTGTGTCGACGAGGTTGCGTACCTTATACTCAGAATCAAACGGTATTCGCTGAAGGTCATCAGGTTTACGCACCAACCTCAGCACACACTGCGAGGAGTGGAGATGAGGGGATATCTCTGGAGCCATGCATACCTCAAAACCCACTATACGGTGTTACGGAACTTCAACACAAACTAGGCACAAGAGGGCGGTGAGCTGAAAGTAGGGAAATTCAGATAGGGCAGCAGAACAAGGACCAGCAGCTGTTTTGGAAAAGAGGACTCTTTGATGAACTCTTTCTTCCAAAGCAACCCACAAGGACCTGGTCGAGGCCCCGGCAGTTCGACAAAAATGAGATTGACTTCATTATGACGACCAGACGACAACTGTTCAGTGATGTCTCAGTGATCGCGAGTGAAAACTGGAAGCGATCACCGAATGGTGAGACAACTGAAAACGTTAAGTTGGAGAGTCACGTCTAATAAAGTCAACGCTCCGTCCCCTTGCTCTAATCCAAAGTCCCGAAAACTTTCAGCTCGAGTTACAAAATCGTTTTCAGTGCCAGAAGTTTGCAATGAAGTGGACGATTTGAATGACAAGCTTGTGGAAACTGTCCATGCGGTCGGAGCTAAGTTCTGTAAGACCCATCGCAGAAGAACACAAAAACTCTCCGATCACTCTTAATCTCATGGTTGTTAGACGGGAGATGAAGCTGCAGTCTTCAGCAGATTTGACAGCATACAGGCAAATGAACAGACAGATCTCCAAATGCATGCGGCGGGACTTGCGCAACTTCAATACTCGTATTGAAGAAGCGATCGAAACCAGGGCTCCAAAGTCTTTGCCAGAGATCTATCTGCCAGAACCAACTGTCGAAGCTGAAGACCGATTGTGGCAGCATCGTTTCCGGGACACCTGAGATTTTGAGTGAGATTGAGAGGTTCTATGAAGCTGTACACGTCATCGTTGGAGCCACACGCATGTGAGTAACGATCCAAGAGCAAGTCTTATCCGACACTATTCCGATGATATCCCGGACGTCAGTCTGTGCGAGATTAGAATGGCTCTCCAGCACCTTAAAACGGCAAGGCCCAGGCGAGGATGGAATTACAGCGGAGCTTCTGCGGGTGGAAAACCGGTACTTGATGTCCTTCAGAAGCTCTTTAATTCCGTCCTCCATGGTGGCATTACACCGGAGGCGTGGAGCAGAAGTGCGGTGGTCTTGTTCTTCAAGAAAGGCGACAACGCTCTCTTGAAGAACTACAGACCGATTTCCTTCTGAGCCGCGTCCACGTGCACGTTTTCGAGTCATTACGAATCGTCTCGCATGCAGACTCGACGACTTCCAGCCTCCCGAACAATGGTTTCCGAAAGGCTTTAGCACCATAGACCATACATACCCTTCGGCAAATTGTACAGAAGACCGACGAGTACAATCTGCCACTTTGCCTGCGTATGTGGACTGCAGAAACCTTCTGATTCCGTCGAAATTTGGGCGGTGCTGCAGTCCCTTCAGCGGTGCCAAGTGGACTGTCGGTATATCGAGGTGCTGAAGTGTTTGTACAGTAGGGCTACGATGGCTATCCGAGTACAGAACCAGAGTACGAAACCTATCCAACTGCAGAGAGGTGTAAGACAGGGTGACGTAATATCCCGAAACTCTTCACCACTGCATTGGAAGACGTTTTCAAGCTACTGGACTGGAAAGGATACGGTCTTAACGTCAATGGCGAGTACATCACTCACCTTCGATTTGCCGACGATATAGTTCTTATGGCAGAATCGCTGGAGGACCTAAGCACTATGCTCAATGACCTCAATAGTGTCTCCCAACGGATGGGTCTCAAGATGAACATGGACAAAACAAAATCATGTTTAATATCCATGTCACACCTATGCCGGTAGTTGTTGGGACACTAAGCTCGAAGTTGTTGACGAGTATGTTTACCTGGGACAAATAGTCCGACTAGGTAAGTCCAACTTCGACCGAGAGGTCAATCGACGGATTCAACTCGGCTGGGCAGCGTTCGAGAGATTACGATCCGTCTTCTCGTCAGGCATACCTCAAAACCTCAAAACTAAATTGTACAACCAGTGCGTGTTGCCAGTGATGACATTCGGAACTGAGACGTGGTCCTTCAATGCTGGCCGTATGAGGAGCTCAAGGTCGCTCAGCGAGCTATGGAGAGGGCTATGCTCAGGGTTTCTCTGCGTGATAAACTTAGAAATGAGGATATCCGCAGTAGAACCAGAGTAACCGACATAGTCAAAATATTAGTAAGCTGAAGTGGCAATGGGCCGGCCATATAGCTCGAAGAACCGACAACCGATGGAAGAAAGGTTCTCAGTGGCAGCCTCGTACCGGCAGGCGAAGTGTAGGGCTTCCCCCACTAGATGGAATGACGACCTGGTAAGACATGCAGGAAGTCAATGGATGCAGGTGGCTCAGGACCGTGCTTTGTGGCATTCCGTGGGGAGGCCTATGTTCAGCAGTGGACTTGTGAAGGGCTGTAATGATGATGATAATGATGATTATTTTAATTCAATATGCAATGTTGCCCCATTGCGTGTAGACTTCACATGTCTTCAAAATATATTAATTAAATATTCTCAGACATGCAGGTTACCTCACGATGTTTCCTTCACCGCCGAGCATGTGGTAAACCAGCACTTAAAATTGCAATTAACAATTTAATTAGTGCCGGCGGTGATTCAACTCTGGTTGCTCACGTACTGTGAAAATCACAGCGAGCGCTTAGCCCCTGAGCTACCACGGCTCTTCAGGAATTTTGAACCAGAATCCAGCCGCAGCGGAAACGAAGCTCTAACTAATTAACGTATACGTAATTGGATTTGATTGCGACTGTATAGTGGCGGTGTAAGAATATCCACTACTCCATAACAGTGTGCTCACTTGTCACTGACATTCTATAGAAGGAAAGCATAAACGGACCAAATAAATTAGAACGGTCAAAATCACTTATAATGTGGCGTCTGGGCAGTCGAGTCTCATATGCGACCTAATTGAACGCCCAAAACGTGTTGAAATGCAAACACCAGCGCTCATAAAAAAAGTATAATTCTGCCTCCAGTTTCTTCAAAAGTGTCATTGCCAAGGCAAAGCTAGATCACATCGGCAGAATTGGCGAGAAACTAGTTCGACTTCCTTCGGGAACACATGCATTCTGGTCTCTCGCAAAGGCTGTTCAAGGGAACTTCTGTTAGCCATCTCTGCCATCTCTGCACAGGGAGGACGACTGACTGGCCAATGCCGCAAAGGAGAAAGCCGATCTCTTAGAATCTCTCTTTGCGACCAACTCGGCTCTCGATGACGAGGGAACACACCGCCGACCATCCCACGGTGTGAGTGCTCCATGCAGGATGTGTTGTTTACACAGCACTCGGTGCGCAAAGCACTCCTCTCCCTGAACGTCAACAAGTCGAGTGGGCCTGACGGAGTCCCATCTATTGTGCTGAAGACTTATGCTCTGGAGTTGGTACCGGTTTTAACGCGTCTTTTCCGGTACTTCTACTCCTTAGGCGTAGTTCCGAACTCATGGAAGACAGCTTTGGAGCACATGATCCCTAAAAAAGGCGACCACTTAGATCCGCCCAACTACAGGACTATCGCTATCACTTCCTTGTTCTCCAAAATAATATACTTATACACATGATAGCGATGGTCCTGTAGTTGGGCGGATCTGAACAATCGCTCCCAGGGATCGTGTGCTCAAAGCTGTCTCGGTTCGGAACACCAGGGAGTGGGAAGCCTGAGCGCGTTAAATCGACCGCCTCAGGCGCAGGTCTTCGGCACAATAGATGGGACTCCATCGCCCACTCGACGTGCGTCAGGAGTGCTGCGCCGGTGCTGTGGGCGCACGTCACCGTCGTTGCTCACCGTCGGATGGTCACGATGTGTTCCCGTCGGGAGCCGGTTGGTCGCAAGAGGACCCTGGGAGATCGGCTTTCCTGCGGCGGCGACGGTGAGTCGTCCTCCCTGCGGAGTGATTGAGATGT